>PVIU01006845.1:0-97481 GCA_004026605.1 Ondatra zibethicus
CAGCACGTGGGCACTGGTGACCAGTTCTTATGTAAAACCCCAAGGGCACAGACAATAAGAGCAACAATGAACAAATGGGACCTCCTGAAACTGAGAAGCTTCTGTAAAGCAAAGGACACAGTCATTAAGACAAAAAGGCAACCTACTGAATGGGAGAAGATCTTCACTGACCCCACATCAGACAAAGGTATGATCTCCAGAATATACAAAGAACTCAAGAAACTAGACATTAAAATTCTAAATACCCCATTTTTTTTTTAGCAGCAGGCAGCACTCAGTGTCAAGATACATAAGCAGTCGAAGTGTTGAGTGTAAAAAACTGAGTGTTCAGTTCTACTAGATCCAGAATCTTTATCCACCTCTTTTAGCCATGCCCCAGAGTTTTCAGAACTTTGTGTAAGAGGAGGAGACAGGATGAATGATTGGAGAGGAATAAATACTGTGGGAAATGGCCCTCTGAACCCAACAGAGCCACAGAATCAAAAACTCATAGAAGCAGTGTCTATATGCACAAGATACAGCCAGCCAAAATTCTGGCACAAAGGCAGGGGTATTGTCCCCATTGCATACTGAGAAGTTTTTGTCAGAGTCATAAACAGGGTGAGGGAATGGAGGGCAGAGAGAGAAAGTACAGATGAGAGGGGAAAGTGTTGGCAGGAATTGAAGGAGAGAAATAAATTGGATATATGATTCTGTTTCATTGTATGCATGTTTGAAATTCTCAAGAGAAAAAGAATGTATTTTAAAAAAAATAAAGCACATGGGAATATATGCATTGTGATTTCATTAATAGCACAAAGTACACAAACATAAACTTAATAACGCTTTCAAGTGCAGGCCATGGTATTGCAATAGAAATCTGGGGAATGGTCAGACTGCATGTGGTTCAGGGACACTGCCTAGGCAGAAGGGTGGACATCACTGAGAAATACTCTATAACAGGCTAGCTGCTGCCTACTACCCCCGTCACTTTAATCTCTTTGTATGTTGGTTCTAGTCTGCAACAGAAATAGCATTTTTAATGTTTTAAAAAGTGTCAGGCAGGGCTAGAGAAGAGGCTCAGTGGTTGAATACTCACTGTTTTTTATAAAGGATCTAGTTCAGTTCCCAGCATCCACATGGCAGTTCACAAACAGTAACCCCCAGTTCCATGAGCTCCAATGCCCTCTTGGGATCCCACAGGCACCAGGTATGTGATAGAGGCACATACTCGGATGCAGACAAAACACTCATATACATAAATAAAAATAAATAAATATTTTTGAAAATATATTTTAGAAAAAATAGACAAATTAAACAAATAGTAGATAGATAGATAACCTTTGTCCTACAGTGGGTTAAAGTCAAACGTTTGATACCTAACTGTTTAAAGCTCCGTCTTGATATCACACTTTAATTATCAGCAACTTATCTTCATCTCTTCTATTACAGCTCAAAACACGATCAGAGCCCTGTACTGGTAGCAACATATGTATATAATAACTGACACTTTTTTAACACCTGAGAACTTTGATGTGGCATCCAACTTCTGGATTTTGCATAGGATTTGTTGGAAAGAATTAAAACAAATACTAGTGCATACTTCTTGCAATTCTTTGTTTTTCAGAGTCACATTGGAAAATGTGCTGTATCCATTAACCTTTTTCCAAAGAGCAGAAGGTAAGCTCGTTAACATCTGACAGCTTCGCAGAGTCTATGGACGCGCAATGAAAAATGCTGCCCCTCCAATCTCTACATACCTGTCAGCGGCAGAGCTTATTACAAAGGAGAATCATTATTATGCCTGCTTTACTTGTTCACCCCCCCATATTCTGCCAGTAAATATAAATTAAGGGGGAGCTTGACTTATTACTGTATGAACTTTAATTTTCTCACCCAGTAATTCTATATTGAACAATTATTAGTTAATGGTTTATTCCAAGCATAATGAATGAATTTCCAAGTTCTTCTGAGTGGATATTAATAAGTATCCTATAGAACAGTCATGGTTAAGCTCCAAGCAAGGAAGAAACAACACAATATCGTCTGGCCTGGGAAATGATCCCACATATTCCTATAATCACAGCATGATTGAAAATGATGAGAGTATCATGGAATATTTGTGTAGGAGGCAACAAAGTTGCAGGTGGAGTAACAATAATTCAAGACAGAATCCCAAAAGGAAAAAGGTGAGAACAGTCTTCAGTTGAGAATAGAATCAATCAGTAAGAGGACGTCCTCCCCAGCAAGTAATTAATGGCCTGGGATTTCACTTGGTAATTGGTTATTACATAAGCCTTAGCCATTTGCTGATGAGCAATGCAGAACTCCCCAGAGTAGCCTGCCAATCCTCCACAAATGAAGACAACAGAACATGCCCCTTTCCCAATTCCTCTTAAGCTTTCCATATCCAGATAATCCTAATAGTTTGTATCATGTGTGAACTGATGAAATCCTCACTCTGTGTGAATTCAACTTCAGGTACCATTCGCTGGAATATATGAGCATTTTTTATGGGACTTCATTTTATTGTGTTTTCCAGATATTTATTTACAAATTAAGATTCGTGGAAACTCTATCTTCAGCAATCTGTCAGTGTTACTTCTCACATAGCACATACTCATTGCCTGTCACTCTGCAAAGCTGCAAGAATTTGAGGACTATTTCAATCGCTTTCATGGTTATCATATACGATTGCAGTCCTATTATCAGAGGTATTTGATGTTATCATTGTCTTTCTGGTGAGACCAACACAAACTTGTCCATAAACAACAGCAAATTAACAGAGAACAGTTGTACGTGTTCTTCTTGCTCTGCTGTGGGAGGTGGCAAGGTAGGGGTGTCTTTCTTGTTCCTGATAAATAAAAATTTTGGAATTAGAGTAACCACTAATTCTCCAAAATACCTCATTATTTGAGTGGAAGAAAGCTTCACATCCCTGTCTTTAAGAGCTAGAAAAAGTCAAGCTGAGAGGAGATGTGTAAAAAGCCAAGCTGGGCCAATAGCTGGCCTCTTGTTCCAAACAGGCAAATTCTGATTGTATTCAAAAAGTTCTTGGAGGAAGGTAATAATGACACTGCATTGAACACAGCACTATGTGGAAGACAGAGATCATCTTTCCTAAAATGGAGAATGTTTTGGTAGGCTGGGTAGAAGATCAATGCACCTACCACATTACTTTTAGCCAGCTGATCTGCATCCAAGTCTTAGTTCTCTTTGGGTCTACAAGAGCAAAACAGGTAATGTAAATGAAGTCTAGAAGCTTGAATCATCTTCGAGTATATGAGCACCTCAAAGTGAAATCAGTGAACTATGAAAACAAGAGAGGAAAGACTTGATGTTGGAAGGGGATAGATCTTAGAGGAGTTAAGAAGAAGAGTTGAGAGGTAGACATGATCGAAATACATTGTATAAAATTAAAAGCAATTAGACTAATGCAGTTATGATATTTAAAATGTTTGAAGTTGACAGGAGTTAGTATCTCTTCTACAACCAACAGGTGTAGTTGAACCTCCACATGCTTGCAGGTTAACCACTAAAAATGATCCTCAATAGTAGCTCAGAAGACTGCTGGGTATGCTAAACTAAACCAATTTTATATTGAATTATGCTAATTACCCAGAGTGTTAGAAACCCTTGCTTGTCTTCAAAGCTTCGAAGGAGAGGTTGGCGATTGTGGTAGTTTGAATGCATTTGTTTGGCCCCCATAAGGAGATGTGGCCTAGAAGTAGGTGTGACCTTGTTGGAGAAAGTGTGCCACTCTCAGGGCAGGCTTTGAGGTCCCCTATGCTCAGCATACAGCCAATGACTCAGATCCCTTCCTGTCACCTGTGGATCAAGATGTAGCTTCTTCTCCACTTTCAGTCCCTTCTCCAGCACCATGTCTTCCTACATGCTGCCAAGTCCCTCCATGGTGATAATGGACTAAACCTCTGAAACTGTTAACCCTCCCAAATAAATGTTTTCTTTTATAAGTGTTTCCATGGTCATGCTGTCTCTTCACAGAAATAGAAATAAAACTATATTACTGTCCTAGGGTTTCTATTTCTGTGACAAATGCTGTGACCAAAAGCAATTAGGGGAGATAGCAGCTTATTTGGATTATACATTCCAATAACAGATCATTGTAAAGAGAACTCAGGGCAGGAATTCAAGGCAAGGACTCGGAGGCAGAACCTGAAGCAGATACCACGGAGTTGCATTGCTTACTTGCTTGCGCCCTATGCCTTGCTCAACCTGCTTGCTTCTGTATCCGAGGACTACAGCTTCTGTATCTGGGCTTTTGCACAGTATTCGTCAGTGATAATATTCCCTAAAGGCTTGCATACAGAACAATCAGAAGGGGGCATTTTCTCACTTAAGATTCCTTCTTCTCAGTTGACCCTAGCTGTGTCAGTTTGAAAAAGCATTAACCAACATACCTAGCTCTGTTAATAGCAGCTAAAATAGATGCTGGCAATTCAGTTGATCTCAGTGCTCAGTTAACAATTTTAGAATTCTTAGGACCTTAAAAGTTATACTAACTCTGCTCTGCCTTTGTGTTATCCACACACCTTTTCACAATGTATGTTGTGGGATATTTTAAACCTGCTTTGGTGACATACTGCTGAAAAAAAAAAGGAGTTCCTTCCAAATAGTTCTGCTCTCTGACTGTGCAACTGATAACTCACCAGGTTTATATGACAGAATTGTTTACCACCATTTTTATTCTATACCTGACCAAACACCATCCATTCTGAAGCCCATGGCTCAAAGAGTAATTCTCACAATCAAGTTTAGTTTCTGGTTAAAAAAAATTGTGTAATAGTTTTACTACATAGTGATTCTTTGGAAAGATCTCAGCAAAGCAAACTGAAAACCTTCTGGAAAGGATTCTTCTTTCTAAATGCCTTTAAGAGCATTAGTGAATCATGGGAGGAGGTTAAAATATCAACATTAAAAGGAGTTTGGAAGATCATGAAGCCAACTGTAAACTTTGAAAGGTTCAAGACTTTGATCAAGCAAGAAACTTCAGTAGAATCAGAAAGAGAACTGAAAAAGTGAATGAACTGTCAAGATAATATACAACTTTAAAGATTAAGTATTGTTTTTTTTTATGTACAGGTTTTAAAGTGATTTCTTTTGACTGGAGAGGTGCTCAGTGGTTAAGAGCAATTGATGTTCTTCTAGAACAAAATTCAACTCCCGACACCAACATAAAGTGGCTTCACAACCACCTGTGAGTCAGCTCCAGGGAGTTGATGGTAGCTGCCTTCTGACCTTATAAACATGTAGTATGCACAGACATAAATATGTATATAAATATTAAAAATTAGAAAAGGTTTCTTGTGAATGGAACCTATTTCTGGTGACAGTGCTGTAATTCCTACTAAAATGGCAAAGGGTTTAGGATACTATGTGAACTTAGTTGATAAGCCCACAGTATATTTTGAGATGACTGACCCCATTTTTTATGGACTTTATTGTGGATAAAATGCTATCAAGCAATATTTCTTCTTACTGAACAATCTTCTGCAAAGATTTGATACAGCAAAATTCATCATGGTGTTGTTTAAAGGAATTTCTACACAGTTCCCCAGTCAACTTTCAGAAGCTACTGCCACTGCCTTGATCAGCCAGCAGATAGATTAGTGTGGGTCTGGAATGTGCTCCCCAGAGGCTCCTGTGCTGAAAACCTTGTGCATTTGAAAAGCCGTAAACATGTTCAGTGAGTTTGTGGATTAAGTGATTCTTTAGGACATGATAAGGAGGGTGTATAATTCTCTGTGTGTCTGTCTCAATTGTGATATCAGTTTATGAGGGGTCTCTTCTAATGAATGGTTTAATACACTGATGGAATCATATTTGAACAGTCTGTTGAGTTGTGGTGGAGCTGTGGAAGGCAGAGACTGGTTGGAGAAAAGAGATCACTGTGATCATGTTCTTCAAGACTATCTTGCCCTGGGCTTTTTCTGTCCTACTTGTTCTGTTTGCTTTCTATCTAGCGTGGTATGAACAGCTTCACTATTCCCCTCACCCCACATTCTGTACCTCTGAAACTATGAACTGAAATAAACATTGTTTGCATCATTTCTGTCATGCATTTTATCATAGTGACCAGAAATACAGCTGACATTCTTGAGAAATCAAGACAGACACGTCTTTCACTTTATTTCACTTATATCATTGTGGCTGTTTGGAACCAAACTGCAGTAACTCTAGTGAATGAATGACTGCTTATAAGACATGGTTGAATGCTTGTATGTGCCGTCACATAGCAACAAGTCCCATAGTGAGTTTTCATGGGATTTCCTTTTCAGATGAACAGTCTCTGTGAAGACACAGGCATTCACCTTTTTAATTATTCTACAATAAGCAAGTAGTTGATATTTATTTGCAGGTCTGGCCCCATCTATCTATGACCTCTGATAATTTTCAAGCAACTGAAAAACAGGTAGCAAACTCATTCTTCATAAATATTAATTAAAGCACACATACACAAGAAAACCACCTTCCCTGTGAACCAGTGTGTACCTACACAGAATCTCACCTCTCATTTGTCAGAACTTTATCTGACCCATTCTTACCCAACATGAATTGGCTTAGACTAAGATTTACTTCATCTCATGCTACCAACTGAACAGGAAGAGATACAGCATTCACTGAAATACCGAAGTGACCTACTCCAGAAACAAGTGGTGTCCTGCTGGGAAAATGTCTAATACCTTAACTACCAATTGTATCTGCTGAAAAAATGTAAGAAGAAAGCTTTAGATAACTTCCTAAACCAAAGACTGAAATTATCTCTGCTTATTTATTCCATGTAATATTTTCTGAACACTTGTGAAAATTTATTATAAATTTTGTATGCAATATATTTTCCAAGTTGGTTAGTAAAGATATTTTGTTCTTGTATTTAAAATGTATATACATAGAGTAGAATGTTTTATATTATTGGTTGTTTGCACAATATCAAAAGAAACTGATGATTGTTGTCCATTCCTGTAATCACAACAGCTGGGGAGGCGAGGTGAATAGTGTTCAGAGCTAGAGATCAGCTTCAGATACGTGGTTAGTCTAAGACCAAGGAAAGCCTAGTCTCCATGAAACACTGTCTCAGAAAACCAAAACCAAAAGGAAACAAAAATGTATCAGAATATTAGAACAAAAGCAAACCAGCCAATATCTACTCTCTTTGTAATAGTTCTAGGAAGTAATTTTATACTTTCCTTTGAAGAGAATGAGATAGAGGTAATAATTTCAACTTATTTAAAATACCAGCACTTAGATCAAGAGAAACTCAACATGAAATGTTGGATAGAGAATGAACAATTTAACTTTTATCTACTCTTTATTCTACCCTCATTATATTCTTAAATGGAAATATATACTGTAATGTTACTGGGGGATTTCAAGGTGGGGGGAATGTGCGACAAAGAACCACTAAGTTCTTAGAAATAGATTTCCTGTGTTTGCACATAGTTTTAAGAACCATTAAATCTCTAAGTAGCTCCAAAGTAGAGATGAGAAGAGTAAACACACATAGAATGTAGAACAGAAGAACAGAGTTGGGCATTTTAAACACTTTTACAGTGTCTTCAGCATAATTAACTTAATTATACTCATGATTTCTACCACATTTCCTCCCGAGAAACTGATGATCAAGTACTTGCCCCTCTGTTGATCTGGTACATCTTTTAACCTGCCTCTGGTGATCAGGTACATTATCTTACCTACCCCTAGTGATCAGGTATATCCTCTGAATTGCCCCTCTACTCGTCAGGTACATCCTCTGACTTGACCCTCTGATCAGAGTGTGTATGTGATAGAATTGAGACTCAAAAATCTTAGACACACTCAAAACCCATCTCAGAATAAATATGATCACAGACGTTTTTTTTAACTTCTCTACTTATAAAAACTATACCCAGGAGAAAAAAATGTGAGTAGAAGTACTATATTTTAGGCATACCCAAATTAGTTCAGGCTATGCATTAAGTAACAGAAGCAATGGGAGAGTGGCAACTTCTAGGGGTTTTGTGGAGGAGGACTTTATGCGGAGTCTGTAGAATCAAAAGTTAATTTTCCTGATTTCATAATGAAATAAAGTCCATTGTAAGCTAGACAGACTATGGAGAATAGAGTGAGTGGAAAGGCTGTCAGGTCACAGAAATGACGGGGAAACATGCCGAAGGTCGATTACATCTGCACTATTCCCACAAGTTGCACATCAGAGCTCAGTGTGAGCACCAGCCTGTGCATATCACCACATAGTTGGAAGTGTGATTTTGAGCATCAGTGTGAGGTTTCATTTTCCCTCTGTGTTTTACAGTTACCAAAACAGCTGGACTGCAAAACGGCCTTGTTCAGAAGAGGGTATTCAAATGTGCTCTTGTTTCACAGGTTCACAGAGTTCCCCTGTCTGGTATGTATTACCCTGTACAAAGAACACATAGAAATAAAAATACTCATCATTTAAACGATTAGAGATTATTGGAAATCAGATCAAATACATCACCTTGAATTCATTTGTTTCCTATAGTTTTTTTTTGTTTTCATCATTTCTTGATATACTAAACATGGACGATATAATGCTATAGTCTTGATATTGGCAGCTTTAATGTTTACATAAAAGATCAATGCATTGACCTCTATGTAAATAAAATGTGGTCAAGAGTACAATTAAAACATTCATAGAAAAATACAGCATATGTCAGAGAATCTACCAGACTTTGTTGGCTTCCCATGGGAGCCCTTACTTGTTAGGAAGAGTTGATGCAGGAGGGGACGGGGTCAGGCAGGGGAGTAAGGGGTGTGGGAGGAGAAGTGGAAGAGAAAATTGTGGTTGGAATGTAAGATGAAATTTAAAAAATAAATTAAAATTAAAAAGCAAGAAAAATATATAAAAATATTGCATCAATTTAAAGTTTTTAATCTATGAATTTGATGTGCTAATATACCAAAGTAGGTGGCCAATAGTGGCATGTAATTATACCGGCCATGCTCAAAGTTGTCCTCTCTAGTGGCTTCTTACCATCATGAGAGCAATTACGTGTTTTCAAAGATGCATGAGAACAGTAACTAGAAGTCCAGTTGTCCTCTTGTATTTTCAAGTCACTCTTGACTTCAAGGTTTTGTCTATAGAGGGAGTAGTATAGGAAGAGTAGTGTTAGATCAGCCATTTCTATATTTTATTACCTGAAAGACCTATCATTGCATTATCTGAGTTCAAAAGTGCTGGCACAAGTTCTTGTGAGGCAATCCTTTTGACCTTTACCATGTCCCTTAGCTCATTCAGTATTATTTTGCAACATTATGTGAATATGGCACCTAGCATGTAAATTTTATTGGAGACAAGTCTTTGTCAATTTGATCTAATCCATACATATTTGTTGAGCATGTGGTAAATGTTAGAAGAACATAAAGGTTACTAAATCAGGATTTACTAAATGGAAAAGTGAGAAAGACGATAATGAAGGCAATATTGAGAAGGAAGTAGACAATACTTGCCCTAGAAAGCATATATTTCATCATCCCAGAAACCAACAGGCAAATACACGGCAGATAGGAATAACCCTGCTTAGAGGTTATAGAAAATTTCACTGCTGCAGATGGAACAGGAAGAGGCTTAAAGTTAGACCACATGAAGGAAAAGATTGTCTGAAATACACAGCTTTTGTGATCCTGGTATGCCACGAGAATTATGACTTTGTCAATACAACTGGCAGAAAGGCAGTAAGTTTGGTATATGTGGTTCTATAAAGTTTGTGTTTCATTTCAAAGCCACTGAAGAATCTTTTTCTGTGACAAACTGCAATTTCTTTACTAAGAAGATGAGTAATGACTACAGTTGCTTCTATAGTAACAGTGAGATTATTCGGATCAAGTTAGTGTACTGCCAGTTTCAACAAACATAAAATTAGTGTGTTCTTACACATACTACAGGTGAATAATTATCTCATAACTTGCATTAAAGTGGCCCTTCCATGGGTTTAGTGAAACTTTTAACCAATTTCTCTCTGAATTCTTACTCTGCCCCTTTCATGAGTGGGCATTTCCTCAGCCTGGTTTTTTTCATGGGAAATGATAACTTCTATCAGAAAAGGAGAATATGTTCATAGTCTTCAGTTTATAAACAAAGATCATTCTCTCTACAATTTGTTAAATAATACAAAGTTATATCTATTGGCTCATTGAACACTGCTGCACAAGGAGTGTGCTTCTGAAGGCTAGTCAAAGGCCAGAGGCAGAGCTGAGAGTCCCGCTGATCCTTACTATATCAGGAAGAAGCTGTAGAGTGGCAAGAAATCAAGGAAGCTGTGCAGGAAAAAGGATATGGATAGGAAATACGGCTGCTAGGGAGCAGCTAACAGATGCATGAAAAGAAAGCATACTTGTCATCATCCAGGCAGGGAATGGCAAGAATTTGAATTTCTACACTGAATGTAGAAACAGGGTGCTGAGGACAGTTTTGAGGAAGCGTCAACTGATTGAATATGACAGGTGTGAAAAACAGAAAAATGAAGAAGGACTTTAGATTCCAGGATTTAGGGTTAATGGAAATTTGGTATTGGCATAAAATAAGATAGAAAAAAAACCCCAGGAAGATTAAAATAAGAAAACAGAGAAAAAAAGTAACACATTGGTTAGGTGATTGCATGTCTCTAAATTGGAATGCTTAATAAGAAATTGAGTAGATGGGTATGGATTTTTGCTTATGATCTCATCTGAAGCCAAAGAGGGATAAAATTTTTAGGTAGGGATACAGGCATTAGCAGGCATGGAAAGTTGCTAGGGATTGAGCCTTCCCTCACAATCACCTATGACCCTGCCTCCTGTTGAGCTGGTAATGTAATGATCTTTAATTCATTCTTTCTTTCTAAAGTAAAGGAAGCATGACAGCCTCCATATGAAAAGGTGGAAGCGTCAGGGATTTGTAGAGGACCATAGGTGGTGACACAGCATTCTGACCTCCCCAAAACAAGATTACAGAAAAACTTTTGCCCCCATTTTTAACAATTATCCCAGCTGGGCATGAAAGCCCTTTGTCCAGGAGACTATCCCTCAAAAACTTGATAGATCTGAGATGAGAACATGGTAGAGAGGAAAGGAAAAGTTATTTCTTTAATGAGATTCACTTGCAAAATTGATAGATCTGAAAACGTGGTAGACTAGGAAGGAATAGCTATGCCCTTCATGACATAGGTATGTATAGACCCCAAGAGGTTTCTTTCTTTTGTTTATTTAAAGATCCTTTCTGCTAAGCTTACCCACTATTCTGAGTTCTAACTGTAAAAACGCAATATCATTTCCTCCTTCTTATCTCCTCTTTGAATACCCAAAACTCTTAAGTATGCCTGTCCTAAGACAAGTGTTCTGCCTCTTTCTCTGAACTCTCCTGGTCCACACAACTGCTTGTAGATCCCCATTGCTAAACCTGCCTTTCTTGAAATCTATTTGAAAAAGCCCATTTTTTTTCACTTCCTCTCATCCACTTTGGTCTTCCCTACACCTGCCGATATTTACAGATTGTTTGATCTGTTGTTTTTACTCTCACTCTTTGAGTTTTGTGGTGATTAATATTGATTGTCAGTTTTGCAGGACCTGGAATGACTTAGGAGACAATGTATTAGTTGCATCTGAGAGGGGGCTTCTAGATGGTGATAGTTGAGGCAGGAAGGCCCATCCTAAATAAGGGTGGTGCTGTCCCATAGCTGTGGTCTTAGACTGCATAAGGATGAGAAAGTGAGAGGAGCCTCAACCGGCATTCACTGTTTCCAGTTTCCTGATTGCAGGTAGACCAGTTGCCTTAAGCTCCTGACATTGTGACTTCCCTACCCTAATGAACTTTACCCTGAAACCCTGGACCTCAACAAACTCTTATTCTTTAGGTTGTCCCTGTTAATTGTTTGTCACAACAAGAAAAATAACTTAAACAAGTTTCCCTCAAAGACTACAAATTCCATTATGAGAACAAGAATCTCCAGAATGGAGCCCCAACTCCCCAGTAATGAAATTAGAGATTAGTTATAATTCAAACAAAGGCATTAAATGAGTTGTACAGTGCTGGATTGGTTCAGTGAACTGACAGGAAGTCAAATCAGAGAGTGGGAGTAACTGAATCACTTCTGAGATAGATGTTCAAGATTCACAATCTGATTTTCTCTCCCTGCTGCCTGTGGATCCTGTTGCAGAAAACTCGGCACCTTTACAGCACCATGTCTGCCTGCACGCTAGAACCATACTTCTCACCATGCTTCCCACCATGATGACAGTGGGCTAAACCTCTGAACTGCACACCAGCCCCAGTGAAATGTTTTCCTTTATAAGAGTTGCCATGGTCATGGTGACTCTTCACAGTAACAGAAATCATAACTTAGACAGAAGTTGGCAAGAGGGCCTGGGGTATTGCTATGGAAGGCTGAAGCATGCTTTTGTTTCGAGGAATGTTGACTTTGGGGCTGTGGATTAGAAAAGCAGTAGAATGCTTTCAGGGGGCCTTAATGGACCATACTAGTAGAAACATAGAAGACAGTGGTACTGATGGTGGTTTGAACTGTGGGAGCCCAGTTCAAGAGGTTTCAGAGGAAAAGAATGTTAATATGCTGCCTACAAATTGTTCTCGTGATATTTTTATAGAAAATGTAGCTGCTTTTGACTCCTGTCTGAAGAAAAATCTGCCCAAGACTAAATTAAAGAGTTATAGATTAATAGTTTGGCAGAGAACATTACCAAACAACTTATCATTGGCTGTGTTGTGTTCCTATTGGCGACCAGTCTTATGCAGATCTACAATTCAAAGGAGCAAGTTGAGCAAGGAAAAATTGAAACTGTATAATTGGAGGAGAAAAGCAGCACCTGGAAGTTTAATGAAGAGAAATCCTATGTTCAAGGAGATAAACAAATGAAACTGAAGCCTGATTCTGAATATACTAAAGGAAATGGTCTATTCAGGGCAAGATCCTACCCAGCTAAGCTTCCAATTTGTGAAAAAGAATTAAAGAAAAATTTAGGACTAGGTATGGTCATACATACTTTTAACCCCAGCACTCAAATGAAAGAGGCAGCTGGATTCAGAATTCAATGCCAACAGAGCAACTTCCAAATAGCCAAGTATAGGCAGTGAAGGAAATGATCAAAAACAGAAAGGAAATGAAGATGTGCTTGAACGAAGGGGGCATGCTCCAGCCCCAGCAGACAGCAGTGCCTGGCAGTTTCAGCCATGTCGTTCTGGCTTGAGAGTCAAGGACAGAAGAAAATGTTATGGAATCTCCCTCTGTGACTAAGGAAAGCTACTGAGGCCAGGCATGTGTCAGCTGTGTCCCTGAATGGAAGCCTAAGGAGGGAGTCCATGAAACAGTGGAAATGAAGCCTGGATTGCCTTGGTGACCCCAAGACAATGGAGATGCCAGGGTCCTTAGGAAAGATTCTAATAGGGAGTGGACTCAGCCTAAGAGAAAGAAGTGTGTTATGGTCAACAAAGCTAAAGGATGTGGAGATCTGAAATCAAGCTGACATCAGATATTCAGACACAGAGTTTGGAGTTTGCCCAGCTGTTTTCACTCTTGTGTTGGTCCAGTGCTTACTCACCATGCTCCCTTTCTTCTCCTTTGGTATGTTTTCATGGTTCAGAGCTGCTTACACAGATAGTGTATGCTTACCTCCCAGCTCCAGGAAAGCCTTAGACCTAAGGATTTGGATGTCTTCTTTTCCCTGGCACTTGAAATATTTCTTTAGCCTCTGAGGGAAGAATCACCTCCATTTGATACATCTTTTGCCTGTGTGGACAATGATTTGTCCTTTTGCTGGTTTATACTGCAGCCAAGAACATAAATGAATGTGAGCCCTAAGAGTTCTTCTGGTTAAACACTGATGTGTAGCTTGTCATGGACCTGTAAAACAAGATTCTGAGTCTCTGGTGCTCATAGCAGACTGGCTACATGAACCACCCCAAAAGCAAAAACCCTGCCTGTGCAATGCCAGCCCCTACAGCCTCATCAAACCACATCACACTAGACAGAAGCATAACTAGATCAGGTCATGTCACCCCTCCCTCCATGTCTTTCTTAAAGACCAACACTTGCTCCAAGGTCTGGGATCATGTTTAAGAGATTTACTTGTTGATTTGATTTCATTGCTGAAAATCAAGTATCCATTATAGCCAAAACCTGGAAGCAACCTAGATGCCCCTCGATGGAAGAATGGATAAAGAAAATGTGATACATTTACATAATGGAGGATTACTCAGCTATAAAATAACTATAGTATCATGAAATTTGCAGGTAAGTGGATGGAACTAGAAAAAAAAATCATCCTGAGTAAGATAATCCCAACCTACAAAGACAAACATGGTATGTGCTCACTCATAAATGGATATTATATATAAAGCATGAATACCAGACTACAATTCACAGTCCCAGGGAAGCTAGGTAGCAAGGAGGACCTTAAAAGGGATGCATCGATAGCCCCAGGAAGGGGAAATAAATGAGATATCCTGGGTAAACTGTGAGCAGGGGGGAATAGAGGAGTGAATAGGGGATGAGAACGTGAGGGAATGGGGCAAACTGGGAGAGGGATTGAGAAGGAGAACAATGAAAGAGCTATCTTAATACAGGGGAGCCATTATGGGGTTAGGGGGAAAACCTGGTGCTAGGGAATTTCCTAGGAATCCATAAGAATGACCCTAGCTAAGACTCCTAGCAATAGAGGAGAGGTTGCCTGAACTTGCCTTCTCCTCTAATGAGATTGTTGACTACCCTAATTCTCATCATAGAACCTCCATTCAGTAACTGATGGAAGCAGATGCAGAGATCCACAGGCAAGCTTTGGGCCGAGCTCAGGGAGTGCAAAGAGAGAGAAGAAGGATTACATGAGCAGGGAGGGAAGGGTCAAGATTATGATGGGAAAACCCACAGAGACAGCTGACATGAACTCATGAGACCTCACAGACTCAGGACTGACACCTGGGGAGCCTGCATGGGATCGAAGTAGGCCTGCTCTGCATGCAGGTGGCAATTGTGTGGCTTGATCTGTTCAGGGGCCCCTGACAATCCTTGGTGTATGATCTGACTTTTTGAAGCCCCTTCCCTAGAATGAGATACCTTGCTCAGCACTGATGCAGTGTGGAGGGGTTTGGTCCTGCCTTAACTTGATGTGCCCATCTTTTTTAACTCCCCATGCAAGGTCGTACTCTTTGTGGGGATCAGATGGGAGATGGGGTGGGACCCATAGCTGCAGTGGAGTCAATTCTCAGTAAATACTAACTCCCTGGCTTCTTCAACCAACTGGGTAACTAGTAACAATGTGGATTAGGTTCTTCATAAAGTGGATTGAGAAGGCTATTCAAGGAAGTCCATGCTGCACGAGACCCTGATTCCAAAAAAGAAATAAGAAACAAATAAATACATCTCCTGAACTATTTTTTCTTCTGTGTCTTACATTTAACAAAGGCATTTATTATTTGCATGTTTACTGTTTTTGCTGTTGTTCTTTTTTTTACACCTTTATTGAAGTTAGAGCTATCTAAGAATGAGTAATCACAGTTGAGAAAATAATTCCAGAAGATTGGCCTACAGGCAGTCTGGTAAGGCATCTTCTTAGTGATTGATGTTGGAATTTCCAGTCAATTGTGAGTGCTGCCATCCTGAAGATGGTGGTCCTATGTATGTAAGGAAGTGGGCATGATAAGCAAGCAATGGGGAGCAAGCCAGTAAACAGCACCCCTATTAGCAAACAGGGCCTGTGTTTGCTCCTGCCTGGAGTTCCTGTCTTGACTTCTTGAATGGTAAACTATGATGTGAAATGAAATAAACCCTCTTCTCTCCAAACCCTCCATAAAGGATAACAATCTACTATCTTTATTAGATGTTGTTTTTTCCCCTAACATGTTGTGAAGTGAATTCTTCCTCTATATCCAAAAATATTGAAAATGTATGGCCACATGTATGAAGGAAGAAAAGTTGCAAAGAAGTATCAGCAAAATGGAGCCAAGAGAAAATTAAAATAATTATTTGAACACACAGTTTGACAAGGTAGAGAGCAGGGAGAAAGATACCTACTAGAATTGCAGGTGAAGTAGGGAATGCTGTTCTTTAGTGTGGAAATTAACCAGAACAGCCCAAATAGGATGTGTGAGTTTTCTTAATTGATTGGAAAACTAAATGATATAAGGAGATAGTCTTCAAACATGTGAGGCTAGTATAGTTTTAAAAATAGTTGCCGTGGAAGATGAGACAGTGAGGTAAGAAGAAGAAAATATTATCAGGAATGTTTGAGTTGATGTGTATTCTGTAGTAAACAATGAGGTATTATGCTTCCAGAGTAGATGCTTAAAGAAATGAAATACTTGAAATGTTATAGAAAGAGATGGATCATCCCTAATAATGATGAGATTTAGACTTTTGTCCTACAAAATAGTTATTAAAGTACAAGAAAAGGCATTAAGTGACAAGGAGTTAATGAGATGACACTCTAATTCATGTATTTTTATTTTTCCCTTTTACTGAAAATAGATATTTTTCTCACACAAAATATCAGATTACAGTTCCCCTTTCTTCTTTCTACTTCCCCCAATTCTTCCCCACCTTTATTCCCAACAAGATCCATCCCTTTATGTCTATCATTAGAAAAGAAACAGATTTCTAAAAAACATTAATAAAATAAAACAAAACAAAACTAACATAGTGGAATAAAATAAAACAAAGCAAAGAAAAACCAACTAAACAAACAAGCAAACAAATAGAAAGAAAGAAAAGAACCCAAGAGATGGAACAAAACAATGGAGACACACTTGTTCACACACTAATGAATCCCATAAAAACACTGAACTAGAAGCCATAATATATGCAAAACAGATGTGTAGAGTACAAAGAGAAAATACACATATATGTAATAAAAATAGAAATAATGAAATAAAATTAAAAAGAGGGAGCCCCGACTTGACATTATGAGACAAGGTTCTGTTGTTCATTTCCTGTTGGACATCTACTGCTGGGCATACAGCCTGCCCTTAAAAATAACTTGTTTCCTCAGTGAGACTTCCTTGGAAGAAACAAAATTTTCATGTGCAAGTGGTTATTGTTGGAGATTTATTTTGGGTTAAGAATGAGCGCATGTGTCCACTTCTCCTTTCAGTTTGAAGACCCTATTTGGTACAGAAACATTCAGGTCCTGTGTATGCTGCCTTCATCTCTGTGAGTTCATAATTATATTGATCCTGTTGCTTTACAGGACATTGTATTCTTGCTGCCCTCCACGACCTCTGGTTCTTACACTCTTTCCATCTCCTCTTCTATAGTCTTCCTTGAGTTCTGAGGGGAAGAATTTGATGGAGCCATCCTGTTAGCACTAAGTATTCCAAGGCACCTAACTCTCTGCATAATGGCAGGCTGTGGGTCTCTGTTTCTGCTCCCATCTGCTGCAGAAGGATGCTTTTCTGATGATGGTTGAGTAAGGCACTGATATATGAGAATAGTAGAAAGTCGTAAGGAGTCATTTTATTACTGTAATACTTGTTTTAGAACAGTGGTATTTGTTTGTACTATAGGTCCCTGGGTTATCTAGTTTCAAGTTTTTGGTCACCCAATCAGCATTAGGTATGTGTGTCTTCACATGGACAAAGCCTTAATTCAAACTAGATGTTCATTGGTTACTCCTACAAGATTTGTGTCATCATGGCACTCGCTTCTGGCACCATGATGCAGGCAGGTCACCACTGTCAATCCAAGGATTTGCAGCTAGGTTGGTATTCTTTGGTAGTGTGCAGAATATCTTCATGTACTAAACATAAGAGCACATAGGGCAAAAGCTCTAGGTAGGTACCAGTTTACTTCTCCATCTTTAATGAGTTCTATAGGTGTTGTCAGGAGCAATGAATACTTGCCATCAGTTTCTAGAGAGCAACCTACAGTCTTGGTAACAGGCTGTGTGGTTTGAGGTTTCTCATGGGATGCCTTTGATGAGCAATTCAGTTTGATGTAAACTAATCCCAGTATTGGAAACTTCACTTAGAGATGAATGATGATCAGTTAGCGCTCTGTCTCCCCATTATTTGTCTATCTCATTTAGGTCACTTGTATATATGTATTTAGGACACTTCTACTCTATTAATATATATTGCCCTTCAGATGGCTCTGAATTTTACCTATCTCTGTATTCTCTCCTTTGTACCTCTCTTCCCTTCCTCTATTCCTTGAATCTCCCATTCTTGCCCCCCAACCAGCCAAAACTATCTATTTTATTTTACTTGTTATTTTATTTTCTGAAACAGATCTATCTGCTCATCCCACTTGTCACTAACTCTATGCGACTCTGAATTGTACTCTGTTTAGCAGTGACTTAACAGCTAATATCCATGTTTAAGAAATACATATGATATGTGTTTTTCTGGGTCTGGGATAGAACACTCAGTTGGATTTTTTTCCTAGTTACATCCATTTACCTGTGAATTTCAATATTTTTAATGACTGAATAATGTCCAATCATGTAGATGTACCACATTTTAAAAATCCATTCTTCTGTTGGGGAATATCTAGGTTCTTTCGACTTCTGGCTATTATGAAAACAGCAGTGCTGAACATGGTTAATATGTTCAAGGGTGGTGGAACTAGATCTTGAAGTAGATTGATTCCTGTCTTCCTGCAAAACCACCACACTGATTACTGTAGAGGCTATATGCATGTCACTCACACTAGTAATGGGTAAGTATTCCTCTTATGTGGTGTTTGAAAGAAAATGGCCCCCAAAGGGAGTGACACTCCTAGGAGGTGTGGCCTTATTGGAGGAAGTGTCTATGAGGGTGGGTTTTGAGGCCTGTTTTTTTTTTTTCCAAGTTTCCCTCAGTGTAACTGTCAATTGACTTGCAAGATGTAGGACTCACGGCTACTCCTGAAGCACCAAATCTGCCTATTGTTACCGTGTTCCCCGCCATGATGATAATGGTTTGAACTTCTGAATATAAGCAAAACTCCTCAATCAAATATTTTCCATATAAGAGTGCAGTGGTCATGGTGTCACTTTACAGTAATAAGAAATCCTAAATTAGACACCTTACTCCATATTTTTACTAGCCAGAGTTATTGTTTGCTTTATTGAATTTACACACTCTGATGGGTGCAAGATCAAATCTCAAAGTAGTTTTATTTGGCTATTCTTGATGACTACAGATGTTAAATATTTCTGTAAATGGTTCTAAGTAATTTGAGTTTTCTCTATTGAGAATTCTCTACTTAGAAATAACCCCATTTTTGATTGGGTTATTTGTTTTCTTGATATGTAGTTTTTTGAGTTCTTTATATATTGTGCATATTATCCCTCTGTCAGATATGAGTTTAGTTTGTAAAAATCTCTTCCCATTATAGGCTTATGTTTTGTACAAATGACAGGATTGTTTGACATGCAGATGGTTTTCAATGTCATCAGGTCAACAGTTTATTGTTTCTCTTAATGCCTATGATAATGGTGTTATTTACAGTATATCTTTCCCTGTGCCAATGAGTTTAAAGCTATTCCCCACTTTCTCTTCTATTAGGTTCAGTGTCTCTGGTTTATGTTGATGCCTTTGATCCATTTGGAGTCATTACAGGTTGGTTGGTAAGTATGGATCTCTTTGTATTCTTCTACATGCAACTATCCAGTTTAACCAGAAGCATTTGTTGAAGATGTTATTTTTTCCAGTGTGTATTGTGGCTTCTTTATAAAAAATATGTGTGTGGATTTATGCCGAAATCTTCAACTCATTTTCATTGATCAACATGTCCGGTTTTGGTACCAATACCATGTTGTTTTATTGATCCAGCTTAAAACCAGGAATAACTTAAAACCAGTGACGGTAATACCTTCCGTAGTCTTTTTATTATTCAGGGTTGTTTTAGCTATCTTATATTTGTATTTCCACACAAATCTGAAAATTGCTATCCCAAGATCTATGAAGGGCTTCACTTATAACTGGATATTCCCTAAATTTGATTTTATCATAGAACATCTTTCTCCATCTATTGAGAACGAAAGTTTTGCAGGGTATACTAGTCTGGTCTGGCATCTCTGATCTCTCAAAGTTTATAGAATATTTGTCTATGTCCTTTTGACTTTTCACATCTCCACTGTTATTTTAATAAGTCTACCTTTACATGTTATTTGGTCTTTCTTACTTGTAACTTTCAATATTTTTTTCTTCTGTACATTTAATATTTTATTATATACTGAGGGAACTTCCTTTTCTGGTTAAGGATATGTGGTGTTCTGTATGCTTCTTGAACTTGATTGGCATCTTCCTTTACTAGTAGGGGAAATCTTCATCTATAATTTTTTTGAAATTTTATTTTTATTTTTTGCTTTTGAACTGTGTCTTCTCCTTCCTCTATTCCTATTATTTTTTGATTTGAAATTTTATAGTGTCCCAGTTTTCCTAGATATTTTGTGCCTGGGTTTTTTTATATTTAACGACTTTCTTTGACTGTGGTACCCATATCTTCTATTTCTTGCCTCTCCAGTTCCTGAGATTCTTTTTCTCTTCAGTCTACTGTATTCTGCTGGCAAGGATTGCCTCTGACACTCCTGTTTGAGTTCCTAAATTTTTCATTTTCAGATTTCTCTTAGGTTCTTTTTTCTGATTTTATTTCCACCTTTATGTCTTCAACTGTTTTATTCATTTCCAGCTACTGCTTGCTTGAGTTTTCATAAATCTCAAGGGATTTATTAATTATTTTAAGTGTCTTAATATATTCATAAAGACTATTTTAAAGCATTTGTCTTATGTATCATGTATGTTGTAAATCTCAGGACCAATGCTCACAGGGTCACTGGGCTCTAGCAGATATATATTGTCCTCACTGTTACTGGTTCTAATTTTACCCTGGCATCTAAAAATTTGATACTGTGAAGACTGGAATTTTAGATGCTCTTTGGTTCTTTAGGAAAGTATGATTTCTGTGTGTTGCTTGGTAGGAAATTCTTTGTTATCCTGACAATTGTGGCCACAGAGGGTGCCAAGTCAAATGTGTACTAGGTATTGGTACCTCACACTTAACAATGGGTTGAGCTACAAGAAGACTGAGGAGGTCCACAGGAGGTAGTGAACCTAGATATTCCACCAGGATTGCTTAGTCATAGGGGCAGAGTGTGAGTAGAGGCTACAAAAAGTACTTTGCTACAAATCTAAGGATGAGACTTGGGGACAGAATCAGACAGGTAGAGTCCTTCTCTGGAGCTTGCCTTCCTGATTTGCTCGTCTAATTGCTTCTCAGGCTGGTTTTGTTGGCAGATTCCCAGAGAATGCCTGCTGGAGTTGAGAACAGTTATAACAGGATGAGTTTATGATCTCTTGGAGCTGGTTACAGGGAAGGAGGCAAGGCTGCAGTAGGTGTTCTGTTACAGAGTAGTGGATGAAACTGGAGGGTTGGCTTTGTAGAAGAGGAGGGAGAGGCAAAGATCTGCAGTTAGTCTACTGCTTCCATAGCAGGAGTGGCCTGAGGATTTCTAGGGAACATCTGTAGGAGTTGATGTTGATAAAACAATATGCAGGTATAGGAAGGTGGGAGGAGAAAGTCTATATGACCCACGTGAGATGGGACATACATGATGGAGTGTTTTCAAGAGGCTGGTATTCTATTGAGCTGAAGATAAGACTAGGTGATTGGACTGGAGGAGAGGAGGGAGATATAAAGGATAGTCTACCTGTTTCACTGGCAGAAGTCCAGTTTTATTATATGATGGATTTTTCACAGTGACTTAATATTTAACCAGTAGCACTACCATCACAGCATAACCAACCATGTATGTCACTTGACTAATAAATAGTCTCAGAAATAGTTTAAAATTCTATTTCTGAGATTTACTCATGAGGTCCTCTCCTAAATTAGAGAGATACTTATAATCACTATAATCACTGCACTACTTAAGAGAATATACAAATGAGTAATATGCAAATATTTCAAGGAGATTCCCCAATGAGATTGAGGGTAGGTAATGTCTCACACAGGATCTGACGATGATAGGCTGTGTTTGAATAAGAGTGGTCCCTTTAGGCTCATAAGTTTGAATGCTCAGTTACGGAGGAGTGATACTGATTAGATGTGGCCTTGTTGGAGTAGGTGTGAACCTATTAGTGGAAGTGTGTCACTGTCCTTTGGCAACAATAGAATAGCGACTTAGATATGGGGTCTTTCTTAGACTGTTTGCAAACAAGCTGCCCTGTAGAGATGATACTCACACAGTGATGAGAGCATGTAGAACTTCCATACAAGGAACTGAGCATCACTCCCCAAACCATTACTGTCTTTCTTCACAGGAGCAATCTAATAGGAATGGGTTCCCTATCCCCAAGTGGCCTTCAGCTGACTACAGTCCTAGCCAATATTTTGATGGAAACCAAGCCAAAGAACCTAAGCCACTACCACAAACTAAGCTTAATCAACAAAACTCTTAGAAACCTTGTCATGCAAACATGTTCATTACTCTTTAAGTTCACTGAGCTTTTAGGTAATTTGTTATGTAATATTGGAAATGATTAGGTAAGTGAATCAAGGAGATATAAAATTCCACAAGTAAATGTCCCTTTTTAAATTCTATAATAAACTTGTACATAATGTCTAGATAACAGAAATTCTCCCATAAGGTGAAAAAAGAGATTTATGATTTTATAAATCTGATACAATGACCAAGGAATATAGTTTGTAACAATTGTTTGAAATTCTTTATAGGTCAAAATGGTTATGTATTATGAAGTCCAAATATTAGACTTATCCTATTTATTTCTTGATTGAAATGTTTTCTTTATTGAATGAGGTGTATTTGGGTGAGTTTTATCACATAGAGAAGATATTTTCATTTTTACAATTTATCTGTTCACACATACCTATTAATTGTACAAAATAAAGAAGTTAACTGTGATATTTTCATGCACGTCTACAGTCTATTCTGTCTATAGTCACCCTATTTTTTTATTTGTTTCTGACTTCTTTTAATATCCTTCCTATTTATAAAGAGTAAGAGGTGGAATAATTTTTACTGAAGAGTCTTTGTGAAATAATTAAGTTTTTAAAAACAATATTATTATAAATACACACCATGATTCTTAAATACTAAGTAATATTTGTACCCAACAAACAGCAAGAAATTAATAGTAGAATGCAAGCTTTTTAATGAGTTAAAAACTTCAATCTACCAATAAATTAGTTTTTTAAACAAGTTTATATACAAGAAAATCTATTAATGAATGCTTTTCTGAAACTCCTTTAGATTTATATTTCCTTTCTTGTTTAGAGGTCTGGAAGACCTCTGAAATTTAATAAATATTCCATATCTGAAGAAAATATATAGATACTCATAACATTAGGGTTATAATTTCAAATGCCAAGATACTAAATGGGCCACTGAAAATTATGCTTTCAGGTCTAAGTCTATTCTTATATTGGTTGACCAAATGACTTTCAAAAAAGCATGGAATGTATTAATAATTACATTTCATGTACCTGAGTCATGCTGGAACAGATTTCAAAAGAGGTTCCTAACAATCTAAACACTATACTATAACTAAAGGAGCATTTATGACAAGGAAAGCTCTAAATCATTGGAAGAACTGAGCTATTAAAATTTTTTGCTCAGATAATAACTATTCAACTACTGATATAAACTATTTAGATTTTACTATCAATTTATATCAATAGTCAATATTAGATAAAATTTTATAAGCATTGTTAATATGTGAACCTTTATATAGTCTTGAATTTTGTGATAGTTAATATAGAATCATATTGCACAGGATCAAAATTCCCCCTAGGAGACTGTCTTAGGGGTTCTTTTGCTGTGAAGAGACACCATGACCACTGGAACTCTTGTGTGTATGTGTGTGTGTGTGTGTGTGTGTGTGCATGTGTGCATGTGTTTGAGATTCCAGCATCTTTTTTATATAAAAACCAGTTTTTGTATTTTATATACCAATTCCAGTTCCCTCTCCTCCTGTCCTCCTGTTTCTTCTACCTCCCCCATCCCACACCCCACCCACTACTCAGAGAGGGGAAGGCACACTGCTTTGAGGAAGGGCCAAAGCCCTTCCTATTATATGTAGGCTGAGCAAGGTATACCTCCAAAGAGAATGGGTTCCAAAAGCCTCCACAAGCAGTAGGGATAACTCTTGGTCCCACTTCCAGTGGCCCCATAGTCTGTCCCATCCATGCAACTGTCACCCACATTTAGACTATCTAGTCTTCAACTCCATCAAAGACTTGAAAAGGGAAATAATATTACTTGAATAAACAGGAAGTGCAATCAAGCAACTTCCAGAAGGTACAAGTAACAGAGACAACTGGCTACCTGGGCAATCACCCAAAGACTCATTTGTAACACTGGGCCCACCAACTTTGGCTAAGGCTTAGAGTAACTTACAAACCATTTTCTGAGGCACAGAAATTCCAAAAACCATCTTACCCTGTCTTGGCAAAGCTTGGCAGTTTTTTGCTTATATCCTGATTGTCCTGTCTAGACACCATGAATTCTGTCAGTGGTTAAGGAAGGGACAGGCTTTTTTTTTTTTGCCCAAAAAACAGTTTTGCCAAGAAGAAAACAAGCTCCAAGTGTAGTGTCTTCAGTGCTCAACATTCTCTCGAGAAAAGATAAATCCTGCCAGGAGCAATCATCTCTCATTCCAACCAAACCCTAAGTGATTTGAGTGCCATATTTTACAGTTCTTTAAAGTGTTTGAAGATTAATTATCTATGTGGAATACAATCTCTACACATCTAAAGAAACTGACTAGTCTCACTATAAGTGTGACAAACATAGAACCTTCATCTGTAATTCTCTAAGGCTTCATAATAAAAAAAATTAAACAATACAATCTCTACACATCTAAAGAACCTGACTAGTCTCACTATAAGTGTGACAAACATAGAACCTTCATCTGTAATTCTCTAAGGCTTCATAATAAAAAAATTAAACAATCTTTAAACAACTGTGAAACAAATGAGCACAATTACCTTGAAATATAAATAATATATAGGTATCTTTAACAAAGGTAGAAATGTATAGTGTAATATGATAAAGATATCATAAAATTGTGTCAATATATAAAATATCTTAAGCAGAGGTAGAAAAATGCATGCATACAATATAACAAAATAATTTTGCATAGATGCACAAATGTTGTAAACAGAAATAGGAGCATATTCAATATGACAAATATAATTTGAATTTGTATCAAAATATAAGAATCTATACCATAAATAATAGCTCAGAAAAAATGATCTAATCTACCTATTATCTCATCTTATCTAATCCTTTTTTTTCCTTGTCAAAAGATATTCCAGAGCTTACTTCACTTCCACCCCCAACCTACACCACTTATAAGTAACCCTATTAGCCCTGAGGACAAACTTTTTTGGGAGAATGGACTTTGCTTTCTAAAATTACTTCCAGCTGTCAAGGGGGCAATGTTATTTCTATCAGATCCTGTAAAAACTAAAATGATTGTTAAGTTTCAAGATTACTGTGCAATATAATTTCAGATAGTATCTGTGTAGTATGTAGGGTTTTTCTGAAGTTCTTATTTGAAGTTCTGGCCAGAATGTGTAAGAAGTTGCAGCATGTTAGCTAGCCAAGTTGGAATCATCCTTAGTAGTTTGTAACCCAAAACCAATCTTAAACTGGTGCTATTAGATTGATGACATCATATCATCCAGGTGAAATTGTTGTTGTGGGGCCCTATCTTTTTTCTGGAAACTTCAAAGATTACTGCAGGAAAATTTGTTGTTCATAGTGGAAAATTTAACCATTATTCACATAGACATATATTCAATGAAAGCTGTCATAGAGACAATAATAAGTATGAGGAGAAGTAAAATTTTTTGAAAGCAGGGCTTTGATAATGGTAACCCCTAAATTTTATCTTCCTTCTGCCCCATACCAGGGGTCTCCTGATATGAGACAGAAAATCTGACTTTTTCTTTTAACAACATGCTTGGATTTAGAGAAGGACAGCCACTGTCCAACTCCAAAGTGATCTTTGATTTTTAAGTGAGTTGTGACTATCAGTATAGTGAGAAATAGGCAGATATGTATGTTTAGGTAGTGAAATCTTAGCTATCTTTTTTTTTTCCTTTCAACATCTAGATGTCCAGGGTCTCTCGACTTTTTTAAGATGGGTATTTTCCTGAAAAGACAAAAACAAAACTCTGCCCCAACTCTTAAGAGGTTTCCTTTAACACCTCTAGGAGGGTTACCTCTGTAGATGAGCTGTCATTTCTCTTTATTAAGATGTTTCTCTTTTTCAAATTGACCCCTTATTAATCTTGATTGTATCCATAGCTTTTTTTTCTCCAGTGGAAACAAGAGCAAAACCTCTTCCCCAGTGTAGCACATATCCTGTTTCCATTCTGCGGTCAACACATTCTTGAAATACCCCAGCTGATATAATTCAGAATTTTTTTTTATTATCCAGTGTCTCTCTGGCAGCAACTGTTCCTTTCTCATTAGCATTAAGAAAACTCAAGGTTAATAAAGCATTATGCAATCTATTTGTGGGGGTATTATTCATCCCTGTCTATTTGTTTAACATATCCTTTATAGTTCAATTTGGTCTTTCTATAACTGCCTGACCTGTAGGATTGTGTGGTATACCTGTAATATGCTTTATACCATAATAAGCAAAAAACCGTTTTATTTTCTTAGACACATAGTTGGAACCCTTGCCTGTCTCTATTTGTGAATGTATACCCATGATGATCATAATTTCTAGTAAATGTATGATTACTGATTTAGCCTTTTCAGAACTCAAAGTCATTGCCCATTGAAAATCTGCACAGGTGTCAATGATGTGATGTATATATTTTAATTTTCCAAATTCTACAAAGTGGAACACATCAATCTGCCTGATTTCATTCCTTTGAGTACCCTTTGCGTAACTTCCTGAAGGTAGTGGTGTTTAGTTATATAGAGAATGAGTAAGATATCTTCTTATAATCTCCTCAGCTGTTGTCATATAATAGAAAATTCTTTTCTCAAAACTTTGCTATTAACATGGTGCTTTTATGAAATTCTGAGGCCTTCAGCACATTTTCAGTCAATAATTGATCAATTTCTGCATTACCTTGTGCTAGAAAACCTGGCAGACCCATATGGGATCAGATGTGTGTTATGTATATGGAGCAAAGCCTACTCCTGATTATATCTTGAACTTGAATAAATAATTAATGCAGCTCTGTATCATCTGGTATAAATTCAGTGGTTTCAATATACAAAACAACTCTTTCTGTATATTGCAAATCAGTAACTATATTGAGAGTTTCTTAAAATCCTTTAGTACTGTGAGAATAGCATATAATTCTGACTTTTAGACAGAATTATAAGGGCTTTGTTTCATTTTACTTAAATCTTCTGATTTGAAACCAGCATTTCCTGATTTATTTGCATCCATATATAATGTAGGGGCTGCAGTTATTGGTGTATCATGTACCATGTGAGGAAGGAAACAAGTAGTTCTCTTTATAAGGTTAATTCTATTGCTTTTGAGATAGTTGTTATTAATCTCTCACAAAAAATTAGTGCAAGCTCTTTGCCATGGTTCATTGTCTTCCAATAACTTTTTAATTTCATCACTAGTAAAAGGTACTATAACCTCTACTGTGTCTGTTACTGCTAACTGGCAAAGTCTCAATTTTCCTTTTATATTTAATTCAGAGGCCTTTTCCACTTAAGATTTTAAGTTTTTACTTGGTTTATGTGGTAAAAAGGTCCATTTTAAGATAATATTTTCCCTCTGCATTAAAATTTCTGAGAGGGACTATTTGGAGGGTAATATGACAAGACCAGAATGCAGTTATGATTCAGATCCACATGATCCACAAGTGCCTCCTGTAATTTCTCTTCAGTCTAAGTCAATTCTTTCTCAGCTTCGGCTGTTAATTCCCTGGGGCCTTTTAAGTCTTTGTCACCATCTAAAGTTTTGTTTGAATGAATTATGAGAGCAGCTGTTATTCCAGAAGTGGGTCATAGATTGGAAATGTCTCCTTGCAATCTTCAAAAGTCATTAAAAGCCTACAATCCATCTCTCCTAATAGTGCTTTTTGTGTTCTGTTTTTCTATAAACCTATTTTATAATCTTGATAATTGATAGAATCTCCTCTTTTTCTTTTTCAGGAACAATTTGTAATCCCGAAGTAGGCAAAACTTTATTTCTTCAAACATTTTTTCTAAAGTGCCTATAGTTGAATCAGATAGCAAAATGTCATCCATGTAATGGTAAAATATATATTTAGTTAATTGTTTCCAATGGCCAACTTACAAAATATTGGCACAGGATGAGGCTATTTAATACTGCCTTTGGGAGGACCCTCTATTGATATCTTTTAATAAGCTGAGAATCATAAGTAGGCACTGTGAAGATAAAAAGTTTTCTGTCTTTTTCTTGTAAAGGTTTAGTGAAGAAACAATTTTTTAAAAATCAATAAGTATAAGAGGCCATCTTTTAAGTAATAGGGAAGGCAAATGTCTTCCAGACTGTAGAGAGCCCATTGGTTAAATCACTTTAATAGCAGTTCTTAGATAAGTCACTATTCTCTATTTTTCCAGATTTCTTTTTAACAACAAATACAGGAGAATTTCGAGGGCTGGTTGATTCTTCAATATGCTGAGCATCTAGTTGCTCTTGTACCAGCTGTTCTAAAGCATGCAGTTTCTCCTCTGTTAAAGGCCATTGTTTAACCTATATTTGTTCCTTATTTAACCATTTCAAAGGTAGGACTGTTTGTACTTCTAAAGATTTGCTAGTTGTTTTGTGGTTTTGTATAACCTGAATGGTTGGTGACTGTTTTTTATAGTACCTTATAATATCTTTCCCATAAACATGAGTTGGTTTGTGTTTCATTTTTGAGACTGCAGAAATATTAATCGGGGTATTCCATTTCTGTAACAGATCATGACACCAGAGATTCACTGCTATATTAGCCATATTGCCCCAGTTTCCTATCTGTCCTTCTGGACCTATGCATTCAACCCATCTGATGCTTTGTTTTACTTGAGATAGGGTTCAAACCCTTAGGAATTGAACATCTGCCCTCTGAAGAGACCAATTCAGATGCCAAGGTCCTGGAGGAATGTAGTAATCCTTCAACTACAATGTTATTTATTCGTATTCTCAGCTTTGATCTTTGATCATTTATAGAAGTCTGTCAAAATATGTTTCTTATTTTCTATTGGGATGTTTGACTCATACTCCATGTTTATTTTATCACCCAGAGCAAATTTTTTTTATTTTTTTTACAACAGGCACTGAATTTTTAAATTTTCCTGGGGAGGCATGTATTCCAAAATGACTGGGAATGATTAGAGCACTTTTGACCTGGGAGTCTGTGAGAGGCCCCCAAGGACTTTCCTGATGGTAACAGGTTGCCTTGTTTGTGCCTTGTTGATCTTCATTCATTGTTCCAGTGTTGGCCTTTGCCACATCTTCAACATAATTTAGAAGACTGAGACCTTCTATTTTTGTCATTCTGATAGGAAACATTATTCCTAGGAATGCCTTGTCTTCAATCCCTTCTCAGATGTCCTATTCTACCAAAATTAAAACATTTGGTATTTTGATGTCTCTTCATACATTTGGAGATTTTTTTCTAATACCCAAGCCTCAGTATTGTGGTCAAATGACTTAACATTGATTGTGTGCAGGATCCATAAATCCAGTGGTGCTGACCTAAGCTTTAAATGCTCAAGTATCATTTTGCATTCTAAGTTAGAATTTTCAAAACCAGAGATTCAATAAGTATTTTTCTAGCTTCTGGATCTGTTACCCCTATTTGTACAACTTTAGTTAATCTTTGTAAAAGTCACTAAAGGGTTCTCTTGGGCCTTGTATGACTTTAGTAGGTGATTCAATTCTTCTTTCTGGTTCTTAAGTCCTGTCCCAAGTATTACATGCTGCTCTATGGCATAAGAACAAGATGTGTTCATTGTAAATAGCTTGACTCTATAGATCAGCATTATAGCCCTTGCCAAGAATTTGATCTTGGGACACCTCAAATCCTTTGATTCTACCTTGCTATTCCAGGGCTTTAGCCTCCTCTCTCTAACAAAAACAAAAAACAACAAAAAACCTTCCACTGTAACTGTGGCCCATCTTCTATCACTGAGACTAATTGAAGCCAATCATGTGGAGTAGCCCTATTGCTTGAAGCCCATGTCTTTACTATCTCCCTAACAAATGATGAATACATCCCATAAGATACTATTGCTTGCTTAATTTCTTTTAGATCTTTCATACCTATAGGTTTCCATGTACATTCTTCATATCTGTTTGGGTGTTGAGTATTTGTTGGCTGTGAAAAGGTAATAACAGGATAAGTAGCAAAAGCTCTTAGTAAATTATCTCTGACTCTGATAGGTAGCAGTGATGGTAAATCCTTTGCCTGTACCTCCTCTCCTTGCTTATCACTTCTGACAAGTTCCTCAATTGATTCAAATCTTTTTACCACTGTCTTTTTTAAAGCCTGTATCTCTTGACCTATGAATATTTCTAATGATTTCATCAAATCAATTAATTTCTGGTTCTCATTTTGCATGTGTGATTCCAAAGTTTTGATTTTTTTCCACTAATGATATCCTTTCATTCTTAGATAGTATTTAGATGGCGTGTAGATTGCTTTCCTGGAGGGATGTTCTATCTGCTATCATTTTTTAATAGTATAAATCATTTCAGGTAAAGACTGTATTCTTCCTAAAAGTTTCTCGTTTTTGAATCTGTTATCAAACTATTTCTTTAAGGATATAATATGAAGAACAAAACTAATAGCTGCCATGATCACAAAAATATATATACAGGGTAGCTCATATAGCTCTTGTAGAATTTCATTTGTAGTAGAAACAAAAAGGTTGTTAAATTCCTTGATGGTGATAATGTCTGACATTATCTTGGGGTTTGTTTACAATTTTCAATTTCATTTATTTAATATTAATTAATTAAGCAAATTAATTTACCTTTTATGATTTTCAGAAAATTATTGTAGCTATAATAATCATTATTGGCCAGCAGGTGTTGCAGTTGCAGTAGTAAGGGAGGTCCTAGATCAGTACCTGAATTACCTGAGACTTAGAATTAATAACCTATTTAGTTAATTACTTAAGAGCAATGTATCTGTATATGGAGATTTGAGTTCAGCAGAATATCAAGGAACTCAGAGCTTGCAGACAGGAGCAAGTTGTGAGGTTATTGACCAAAGCTTGGGCCAGGCATTTGTGGATCTGAACTGGGAAAGCAAGCCAGAGCAGGCCCTGAAAGAACCAGAGTTAGGCTTGTCCAGAACAGTCCTGGAAGAAGCCAGAGAAGTTGTGGAGGAGTTTGGCAAAAAGCCACAAGTAGCAGCAAGTCAGCCACTCAGCAGGCAGGAATAAGCCAGGTGGCGGGAAATTGCTAGGTTGGCTCTTGGCAGGTTAGACAAATGGTGCTCAACTGCACATTAGAAGGGTAGTTCAGCTGCATAGTATGTGAGAAGGCCACAGAAGGGGAGGGTTTCTGGGCAGGCCCAGCAATGGCACGGACTCTGGCTACATGGGTGTCAATTTTTTGACATACAGAAGAGTTCCACAATAGCCTGGAATGGAGCATGACAAAGGAATATTTATCTGGCGATAAGCTCCCAGAAAGAGTAATAATTCCCAGTCCTCTGTGTGTGATGGGCACTGGAAACAATTCCAGCAGCCAAGAGGCCCAGGCACACTTTTTGTCTGCATTTATAGTATATAAGACCATGACCAAAGTGGGCTGGTATCTTAAAGGCTGTTGACTGAAGGCATTTCCACAGCATTCCATTTCCAAGAAGTCTGATACCCACTTTTGATTGCTGTAGATACTCAGAAGTGGTGCACACATGAGCATGTAGGTAAAACACTCTTAGACATACAATTTTTAAAAATATAAAAAATAATAGCATCAGATTAGATAAAGTAGAGCAAGTGATGTACAACTTTATAATTTTCCTAAATTTTATGTGTTTTTATTTTGGATTGCTTCTATTATATTTTTGAGTCATTTATTCTACTTTGTATTCTATAATCTCTGATACCATCAAAATAATAAAAGATGGGGTATATTTTGTGGTGTTTAATTATTTGTGTGTGTATAATTTGTTTAATTATACAGTGTGTTTGTGTGTGTGTGCACACATGTGAGTGTGTGTGTGAATGTTTATGGATGTGATTACCTATGAAGGTTAGAAGAGGGCATCAGAATCAGCAATTATAAATCACATCATGCTGGTGCTGGAAACTGAACTTGTATCTGCTGCAAGGGCACAAATAGATGTTACCTACTCATCCATTGCTCAAACTCCAGCAGACTGTTGATAAAGAGTAAGATAAAGATGGAGTATTATACATAAATTCAATTCATATACAAACTGAAAATGAGAAAAATTAACATAGTAAGATTGTAAACCTGTTAATACTACTAATAATTTTAAATGGTAACTAATCTCAATATTCATATAAAATATAGTCCTAAATAATTTAAAAATATTCTCACAAGAATATGAAGAAAGGTGAATATGAAGAAATGTCATGTTAGTCAAAGTGATATCTAATAAACAGTAATAGTTACAGCACACAATGTCATTTTCTAGTTCTGTGGGAATCATTCATCATGGTGAGAAGAGAAATTTGGCCGAACTGCAAAATGAGCAAGGCAGTTGCTTGATTAGAGTTTTAATATCCACTGTCTAATAATTGATAGTATGCAAATTAGAATGTCTAGTTGATTGATATTAAGAAAATGAAAAACAGAATAAATGAAACTGACCTATTGGAGAGTGAACACACTGTCAGAAAACAACAGAATGTGTGTTCTGTAGACACTGACTGTTAAACAAGACTCAATAAAAATGTTTAAGGCACACAAAGTATGTATGGTCTGTCACATATATCCTATGAAAATATGAAAATTTCACATTGAAAATAAATTAAAAATTGAATGCATAAATCTATCTTAAATGTTTCCATACCACAGCAGATTTATAAGCCAACTGAGAACCAAAGAGAACTGAAAGCAAAATCTAAAACTTTGAACTGACTAAACTCAAACTCATGGAGCATCCTAATTTACAGGATTCTACTACAGCCCATATGAGTACTTTATAGTGCAGTATTGTGTATTAGGAGATATGGAAGGATCAAGTAAATGACACCTGCATCTGTCATAGGGAAGTGGGGTAAACTGGTCATTTAAATCCATCACTAGACAGAAATTTATGAACCCAAAAATGAAAATAAATAAATAAGAAAACAAAAGAAGCCCCCCAATCAGTAAGATCAATGCTGCACCATGTCAATGTGCTCAAGGTGTTTTATTGTTTTACTTCTATGTAATAGGAGAACTTAGGAAAAGTTGCAGACTAACATCTTTGCATACACTTATAACTCAGCTCTTCAACCAAGAGAATTCGAATGTCGTAGGCACAGATGACTTATACACAGAAGTTTATATCAGCTATTCCAAAAACTGTAAGCAATGAACTATCCTTAAATAAGGGATTGTATAGAGAAATTATGATGTATCTACATTGGAAAAATGTTTTACAATATAGATAAGACATCAAAAATATATGCAGTGGAAACACAATCATGCCCAGTTGAAGAAACAGTACAGGATGATTCCATATACACAGAAGTCTACAGAATGCTCACTAACCTATGGTGCAATAACAATGTTCCCTCTGGAGAAAGGAATGGCTTAGTGAGATGCCACAGCCATGGGCATGGTTGATCAGAGGCCTTCATAGGAGCATGCAGCTCACTTCAGTTGTGATGAAGTTTGAAGGCACCTACACTGTTTGCTGTTCTTTTCCTGCCCAAGGTCAGCACTCCGCCAAGAGCTACTACATTCTCTTGAAGGTCATGGCTGGTATCTTTTTTACAACTAAAATGAGAAACAATTATAGTCAAATTGCTAATAGTGTTTTTATTTTGTTGTTGTTTTTGGTATTTAGAAAATACAATTGTGTGATGTTATACATCATTATTCCCAGCACTCGGGAGGCAGAAGTGGGCAAAAGCCAGCCTGATCTACAGAGTTCCAGAACAGCCAGGACTATACAATGAAACCCTGTCTGTAAAAACAAACAAACAACAATAACAAAAGTCAATATGAGATGTAGTGTGACTTTTTTTAGTTTTTTAATTTAGTGGTAATCATGCTTAAGGTAATATGTTGATGGTTAAAAGAATACTTTTATAGTTAATGTTATTAAATTTATTGTTTGTGTGGGTGTGGACAAGTGAATGACACTGTGTTTGTGTGGAGATCAGAGGACAACTTTGGGGGTTGGTTTTCATCTTTTATGTTATATAAAATAGGGTATCTTTTTGTTTTTCATTGTTATATCTTCCAGAATAACTGACCCAAGAACTTTTGGGATATTTCCTGTCTCAACTACCACTCATCCTCCTGTAGAAGCACTGGGATTAGAGACATACTACTGCATTTAGCTTTAAATGGGTACTGAACGTTTGAGCCCAGGTCTTTAATGATAGTTCAATAAGTGCTTTATCCCCAAACCACTTCCCAAGCTCTAGTTAGATATATATTAATAATAAAGTGATATAGCATACTTTATATGAATATAACATGTCAGAAGCACTAATAGAATTTTTAACAAGCAAAAGTAATAAAATATAAGTTAAAATATGATTCATTAAGAATATATAATGAGTGTTATTCACTTTGTGGATGATTTTTTTGGTTTTATTTATAGACAATATAAGAAGCATTTACTTGATTATTTTAATCTTTTTGACATTTAAAGATAATGTTATCATATAACTGTTTTTGTAACTGTTGAATATTCTGACCTAATACATGGTGTACTCCAGAATATTTCAGCTGTTAAGAAACTTTAAAATTTTGAAAGCACCTATATTTTGGCTTTGATTATATATAGAAGGAATTATGATCATTGAAAGCATTAAAATGTGACATCATTTTATGTCAATAATAATTATTAATATTTGAAGTACTTAGAATTGATTGTAGAGTCTCACACAGCTAGGCAAGCATTCTACCACTGAGCTACAGACCCAGCTTGATACTATTCTTTAAATGGAAAGCTTGTTTCAGTTATTTATGAAGCCAATTGGGCAATTAAAGTCAATAGTGATATTTAGCGACTTTGTGAAAACCGTAAGACACTTGTGTATTCAAATATTCTGGTCTTCTGCTAATGTGGCTCCCCTTTCAGCAAATCACTGTGTAGAGCAAAACACAATTGACAAGATTCTTGCTATGCCCTAACAAAGACAGTGTCATGGACTCAAGGAACACCACCTTTTGTATGTAAACAAAGCAAAACATTGATGTTTTAAATCTTGTTACTTTTAAATCTTCAAAATAAATTAACAAAATATAATTGTAATCAACTTAGTTCCATTTATCAAATAATCCCAAATAATACTATAAGTAGGATCAATTTAATTATACATATTTATTAGAGCTTAATAAATGTCAGGCACTGTCCCTAGTATTTACAAAAATTACTTTATTTGATATTGTCAATCTTTGTGTGAATTTCAATTATTTTCTTGAAAAAAATTAGGATTTAAGAACCTTCACATGACAAATGTCAGAAACCTAGGGAGAAATAGAAAAGACAAGAATGTCAATATCTTGAACTCCAAAGTCCTTCTTTCTGCACATTTCTCTGTATATATTGCTTTTTTTGCCTTTCAGCATATTCCTAATGTACATTTAATATTATGGAGAATATATATCAGAAGACTGTTATTATAAACCCTATGCCAACTGAAGGTATAACTAACGGCTTGGTATCACTGATACTTCCAAAATGTATGCAAAACTTTCATTTTATTTTTCACACATTACAAAGAATATGGATATCCTATTTATAACAGAGGGCCACGCTCTCTAATTTTTCACACTGACCTGACTATTGATATGACAATCAGTTTCCAGGAAAGGCCATGAGTCAACTCCATCCTGGGATACAGTTTGATTATAGCGTTGTTTTATTTCATCGTTATGCAGGAGAAAACAATGTACAGTCTCTTTCAGTGCAAGATGATTCTACCACTTCTCTTCAGCATGTATTTTAAATACATTTTCATTTTTCATCATTAGTGATGGTCACAGTGTGTATTACTTCTTATCATCCATCATCTAATTATTTTACCATCTCCTAATTGGTCTTCCATTTTAGCCTTTCTTCAGTGTTTATTTAAAGCAGTTCTTATCATACCACTGTTTCTCCCTAAACTTGTGTTAGCCCTTAATATCTTTTTTCTAGACAGATAAAGGGCATTTAGATTTATTTTTAAATATAAAATAGCACTCCTTTCTTGCTTGCTCTTGCTTATGCGTTTTTTCAATGAGCAAAGGAATAAACTAGTAAGTGAATGAAACATCTAGTAGAATAGGAATGACATATATCTAATTCACCATGCTTTTGACTTGTCCTTTTGCATTCCAAAACGCTATTATCATATCACAATATCATAAAAGAATCCCACTAGTGGATGAAAATTGAATTTGTTGTGCATTTTGATTGTCTTAGCTTTTAAATATATTCTCACCTATCACAGAAACACATATGGAAATGCTTAATAATGTCCACATATGTTTATTATTTATCTCTAAAAGATGTGTAGATAACTCTTCCTCTTGAAGAATGGGTTAGAGTCAATGACTTGCTTCTATTTCAGCTGCTAGAATAGAATGTAACCAAAAACTGGACTGAGTCTGTAAAATTCCCTCCAAGCTCACATGGCCATATCGAGTGGTCCTGGTTTCTCACAAGCCATTTCCTAGAAGTGTTGTTTTCTTACCACATAGTCCAATCTGTGTGGAGGCCGAAGTTTCCTTGATCTTAAACGACATGGCATCTGGCTTTCCCAGTGCAGGTGAGCCAACACAGTAAGTAGGACAACACAATAACCTATAAATGAGTCATTGATTTCACTATCCATCTCTTGCATGAATACCACTGGAGTAATCTACCACTATATGATTGGCGTTAAGACACACAACGTAATCAAACCCATACCTAGTACCATTAATGAGAACAAGAACCTGTGGGTAGAAGGTCGTAGGCCTTTGGAAAGAAATCACTATATTTTTTAAGAGAAGAAAGCCTCTATTGCCATGTTTCTCAAATAAAGCTAGCAGAGTTGCTTGCTTTGAGGGGCTCAGTCAAAGAAACAAAATCCCATATACGGATCTGACTCTTCCAATTCTTCCTTAACTTCACCCTTGGCTGGGGCAGCAGTAGCATCAGTGGCAGCACCATGTGGGCAGCAGCCACAAATTCATATGGATCAGCCAAAAAGGTTTTGGACTTTTCAGCAAGTGGGAAGGTTTACTCAGTCTCCACAGACAAAACCAGGACCTGCTCGTACCCATTGAAGGTAGAGTATGGCACTAGGAAACAGTCCGCTAAGCCGTCTGCAGGAAAACACTGGCAACATTCAGATGCCTTCCAGGAAGGGAAAGCCCAGAGTCAGTTCCGTGATGTCAAGCACTTCTGGGTTGTAAATGCTGTCTCTGTTATTAACTTGTTGGATGACAATGCAAAGGAGAACCGGGAGACAGAGTGTTCAATGGCTCCTCCTTTGTCTTTAGTTTTTATCAGATACAGATCACTCAGAATTTCAATGGGACCTCTGGAGATTGTAGTGGCGATGCCTGCAACATGGATGAAAGAGGTCTCAGCCGCTGGGTCTCTGTTCTGGGCTGGCACAGTGATTTCACACGATGTGATAACCACCACGGGTGTCAGTCAGCACCTTACTGGCCTGTAGCAGGTCCCTAATCTTGGTGAGGTCCTCCTTCATGAACACAAAGCCCACATTCCCCCCAAAATGAAGCAGCAGTTTCTCTGTAGCTGACTTATTATCCAGATGCCTCTGGTTGGCCTTCTGCCTCAAGGGGTTCTTGCCCATCAGCGCCACAGCCTTCCCTCGCTGGCACATGTGCATCTGCTTCATCTGTTTGGAGCCCACATTGTCGGCTCCCACAAGGAAGCATTTAGGTAATCATCCAAAAGTTGGATATTCTTGAAGTAGTTGGACTTTCCTGTCACCCTATCTTCCCTAGGCATCACAATAGAAACCACTGCTATTATTCTGCTAAAGAGACATATTATTAAACAGACTTCTTGAGATTTTATCATTATACCCATAAATCAGTGTTAGCCCTCATCAGAGAAGCATTTCTCTTTTTTTGTAGTACATGTTGATTAACACAGAGACCCACAACTGATTAAAGTGCAGAGAATAAAAAAAAATGTGGAGTGCTCAACCCTAGATGGAACACATATATCACATACCCCTCTTCCCAAAGCTAAGAGATAATTTCAGAAAAGGTAACAGAATATATAAGAAGCAGAGGCTTTGGATGACCACAGCAAAACAGTTATTTCACAACTTCTCTAAGTCCATATATTCAACTGAAAGAATACACAAGAACTGTGGGCACTCTTTTCAACCAGACAAAACCCATGAATAGAGAGAGAAGTGGTCATCTATAGCTGAGCTACTGAGAACTGGTGTTTGCTGGGAGGAGAATTCGTTTCTTAAGGGTGCATTCTCTGCTGGTTGAACGCACTCTGGTGGATGGCAATACATGCAAGGATATGCAGTCAGACAGGTTAAAAAAATAAGAACACAGGGTTAGGGAGGTGTGGAATGAGGACTGAGTCAGGGTAGGGGTGGGGTTTGAGATGGGTGAATGTGATCAAACTAAAATGCATAAAGTTCTCAAACTATTAACAAAATATATAACTTAGATCTAGAGAAGTAGACCTTGCTCCCAGCTGCTTCACTATGTCAGTTAACTGAAAGAAAAAGGTCTATGCCAATTTGAAAAAAATTATAGAGATCTGAGGTGTGGTAGGTGGGCCTTACTCCCAACACTCAGGAGGCAGAGACAGGCAGAAAGAATTCTGTGAGTTTGGAGTCATGTTGGCCTATACCGTAAGTTACAGGCTGGGGTTACATAGTGAGAGTCAGTCTTAAAAACAAACAAATAAACAAATAACTCTCCCCCCAAATGATTAGAAATAATTAAATGTGGTTCCTCTACAACTTTAGCACATACAAATTAATAATAAATATATTGTTGTATATATTGCAATGGCATCTTTGGGCTCCCAGATTGAAAATGCGTTTCAGAGCTCACCATCAGCATTATCACCCATACCAGATCATATTAAATATAATCTATGTTTGAGAAATATTCCTTTTATACCATGACAAGAATAGCATGAGTCCTTTGTATTTCAAATGTGCCTGTTAGCCTGCAGTATTTGGTATGAAAGCTTTACTTTATTCTTTTACTGTAAAATAAACAGTGAATTCTGAGCTATTTCTGTACAGTGAATTATAGTTTTGTAAATGGTATATATGTTAGTTTGTTGTACATGAGCTCATATTGAATATATGTGATTAATATTAGAGTTAGTTTACAAAATGTATATTTAAGCTGATGCCACACTTTTTCTCCCGTCCTGTCTTCCTAAAATTTAGCTCGGCAGTTATATTTATAGTATGTTATGCCAGGTAGTGACAAAATCATTTTTTGAATATGAAATGCTTTTATAATTAGAAGCATAGTTTTGTAAAGAGTGAGTGGAGCTAGCAAATACAATGGACTCTTTAGTCGGCACGCTGTTTTATGTGTTTATTTATAGAAATGGGTATCAGTAGAATTCCTGTATTTCAAGTACTTTTTGCCAAAGTAATAAACCAAAATAACTAAGCCCCTTTAAATGAAAGAATACAAATAAAGAGGTTTAGTATCCTTTTTACAGCCTATTAAATAGTGCACTGATGACTTTCTTTCGTTCTTAGTTTAGACAATTGCGTTTGTTCACCCTTGGCTTATGGAAATGTGATTCTAACCAATAATATTCAAAGGAGAAACCCATCAGCCTTATGGAGAAAGACAGCTTGTCATTCGCTGCTTTTCCCAGCTACACTAATCTGGCTTCATTTAATGTGGTTCTCAGCCATCTCAAGGAAGGGCGCTTAGCTTTTCTTGGCTTGTGAAGGAACTGTAAATATGTCCACACGACAAATAATAAAGCCACAAGTTGCATACAGCAAGAAAGCTCTCGAATATGGGAAATCCACCCAGGGTGCTGCAGGGTGACTTATATGTTTGTTTTATTGTTGTTCATTTGCATATCCTCTGTTTGTCCTTAAATTAGATGCAGGATTTTAATAATAGCACTTGAAACTCATGACTATATTTTGCTGTGTGAAGAAGTTTCTGAATAAGACATCAAGTTTCTAACCATCAGAGGATAATTTATTGATACTTGTCAAAAGGAAGTATCAGTCTAACAGAAATCAAGACAAAAGGAATGCCTGATGAATTTTCTTTGAAGTGCCTTTTATAAAAGTCCTTGGTAATACATATTGATGAACTCCAAATTGTCTTGCCTGGAGGGAAAAGAAAGTAGACTGCTTTACACTGCCTTATAAATATTCATCAAAAGAACAAGACTTATGTTTCCAGGCGTGAGGTGAATGATTACGGCTGTATGATTGCCTCAGAATCTGGATAATTAGTAAAACAGTCGTTGACAGAGAATTTGAAACTTGGTATCTTGCTTTCACTCCATTTGGAGTCAGAGATAAAGCTTTCTGTACCCAAAAGGCAGTGAAGTATGGATATCCCACACTGTAACCATCGCTTGTTTTTGTTGTCTACGAGTGCTCAAATCTGTGGCTCAAAATTTAATAGAGTATTTTCTTTTATCTTCCTATTTATTTATTGTTTATTATTTCAATTTGGTGTGACTTAGCATATTCACTCTTACTAAGGATGGTTGTCAGGAATCTGTGTCTTGGTAGAGTCACAAAAGCTGTAAGTGACAGTGCGGCACCATCTAAATTCCCAGTTGTATGATTTATTGTTGTCATTTTGTTTACTTATTTGGACAGGGCAAGTAACCATTTCTGTCTTTTGCTCATTGAATCCACACATAAAGATTTAATGTGACTAAATGGTCACGGAACATTTAACATTTGAAGATAGACATGATTCATATCAACAATCAGAAGCGATTCTTGTCAAATGAGCTATAAAAGTTTTACTAATTCGGGCTTCATAAGACAACCTCAACTTCTTACAAGAAAAATAACTGAATCCCAGGAAACATTTTCCTTTTCCAAATTTAACACTTAAATACAATTAAGCAAATAAAATTTCCTCCTTGAAAAAATACTTCTTGAGCTTAAATAAGTGAAATTAATTATCCCTCCTGAATATAAGTCATATTCAGCAAGTGTTTAAAGAATGCTTTCTTCAGTTTGGACAAATATCAGTGTTACTTTTTCTAACAAAAGAGCCTGCTATTTCCCATATCTACCACCTGATACTCATTTCTGTACTCATTCACAAGAGAGTAGAACTAACTTTAATGGGTGTCTATGAGTAAAATAAAATACAATTGTACAAAATAAATGTATAAAAGAATTAGGAAGGGGCTGGAGAAATGGCCTAATGGTTAAGAACACTTTCTTTTCTTTCAGAAGACGCTACTTCTATCACCAGCATCAATAACTGCAAATCTCCTGTATCTCCAGTTTCAGGGTTTATGATATCCTCTTCTGGCTTATTCACACACACACACACACACACACACACACACACACACACACACACACACGATGGGGCAAAGGAGGGAGGGTGGGAGAAAATGAGGATGAGGGGAGTCTTTAAAAGACAACAACAAGAAGAAGACAAGCCATATCAAAAGGAGAGATGCACTGCGTCAAAGAGCAATAATAGAAATACACTGCATTTTGACTTGTGGAGCAGCATGACAGTGCCTAGCATTGTACTTGATAAGCGATGCCACTAATGACAATGAGGGCAAAAGTGTTCTTCAAAAAGTCATTGGCTGGTTTGGTAAATACAGATAAATTTTATCAAAAATACAGGAATAATCTTGTTCTGTTTTCTTTCAAACTTTTATTTTTTTTTTTACTGTGCTGTATAATTAATCTCATTCTGAATATATGGAAAATAGTTTGAAAAAAGACTCACATTAAGCATATGGTGTTAACAATCTGGAACATTTAAATTAATTGCACAGAACACCTAAATGAATTCAACATGGAGAGAAAGAACCATCAACAGACTGTGAACTGCTATCTGTGTCCCCAAAGAGATCCATTATTTTTATTCTTCTGAGAAACCCTTCACGAAAAACTGACCAAGTATCTATGATGGTCCTTCTAGACCATTTTTAAAGCTTCAAAGAGAAAAATCTCTATTTAAAACACAAATGGAGGACTTTAGGGTGATGATCAGGACAAACATGAAGAAAAAGACTATTTAAAATGTCCATTGTTTAATCTGCCAAGATACGGTCTTCACAATGGTAGCTCAGAGAACTAATACAGATACTGCATCTGGATTTTTTCCTTAGTAATATGTAATTATCATTGCTGTAACACAATAATATAACTTTCAATAAATTTTAAAATTAAGAAATAAAAATTTTAAAATGTCACAGAATGCTACCTGAAAATCAGTGATGACTGTATTTACCTTGGTTAGCTATTCTATTAAGTTTAATAAAGAAGTATATTCTACCCGGTTGTTCACATGAAATACTGACCTGAAGATGCCTTCTTTCTTTTTTTTTTACTAACTCTGTCATTTCAAGTTTATTTGAATAAAACCAAAGTCCACAACACAAACAGTTTTAATCATTTCAACCACTAGCCTGAAAAATAAGTGGGACATTTTTATCAGAAAGATCATTTTTCTTGTCAGTTGAGGCTCTTTTCTAGAACTTACTATTCCTCATAGGATATAGCAGAATCCTCACCATGAAATGATGCTTCATAAATGGTGTCTTATTGATTAATTTTTAAAATGAGAGAAATAATTACTTTCTGATGATTTGTTCTGATCTTCTTCTGGTTTAATGTGTGCCTTGCACAACGTAAGTGAATATCCAGAAAATTCCAGGTTCTTGGTGTACTAAGTTATCTATTAAAACAGAATTGGGGATATGAAAAATTTTACCTTAAAATAGATACACCTAGAATATGCTAAGTTGGAAAATTTGTTTTTAAATGTTCCAAACAGGTCTTATCATTCTGTATTTTGATGGCTTGTGATTTTCTCTTATGAGTTACATCTGTTAAAAAGAAAGGTTTCCTTGATGAGGATGAGAATTACAGTAATCTGTGAGTATAAGGACAGATGTTCATAATTTTGAGGGGATTATGGTGATTTAGACACCTCTACCACACAACTCCTGCAGAAGAGGAAGCAGGAGAACTCTACAAGCCAGAATATCAGGGAGTTTGCTGTGAGATTGTGTCTCTTACTAATGTCAGAAGCTACAATCATGAAGCCTCACCAACACGACTGCCAAAGCATGAACTGAACAAGGGTGACACTAATAAACACGTGGAAACATATGGGAGAAAGCTCAGGAGGCCTTAACCCTACAACACAAAAACCTACAGGCAAGTAAATGCTGAGAATGGGAGACATAATCCTCCCCAGGGAAAGCACATCAGCTGGTTACCCAATATCAAATAGTCCTAGAATCATAATTATAGGCAACATTATTCAGACTGAGAAAACTATATTTATAAATACACATATTTATATACATATGTAACAGCAAGTAAAACAAAGAGCACATAAAATTGAAAGAGAGCAAGGGTGGGGTTCATGGGAGGCTTTAGAAGGTGAAAAAGGAAAGAGGAACTGATGTAAGGTTTTATATTATCAATCTGAATTAGTGAGGGTTCTCTAGAAGAACAGAATTTATAGAAAGAATCCATGTATATTTTATAAAATATATAATGAACATAAAGTACACACATATATATAATTTATCTATCCATTCATACATACATACATATACAAACACACACACAAAGACACACATGCATACATACAGAGACATACAGAAATATGTACAGACAGACAGACACACACACACACACACAGAGGATTTATTAGAATGATTTACAGACTGTAGTCCAGCTATTCCAACAATGACTGTCTACCAATGGAAGGTCCACTTATCCAGTAGTTGTTATTCCATGACACTGGATGCCTCAGCTGGTTGTCAGTATACACCAGACTCTCTGAGACATAGGATTTAATGCCAGTAAAGTTAAGGGCTTTCCAGTGAGTGCAAGAACAAGCAGGCAAAGAGTGAGTATGTATTTCTTCTCTCTTCTTTACATAGGCTTCCACCAGCAGGTGTGGTCCAGGGTAAAGGTGGATCTCCCTACCTCAAAAGATCTAGATTAAAAGTGGGTTTTCCCTCTTCAAATGATTTAATTTAGAAAAATATCACTTATAGGAATACCCATCCACTGGGCTTTAGTTAATTCCTGATGTAGTCAAATGGACAATCAAGAACACCTGTCGCATAATCTCATAAAATGAAATAAATGAATAAAACAATTTTGTTGAACAGAATTTGATCACTAGAATAGAGGACTCTGAATTGCCGGTCAGCTTGTAATCAGCAGGTCACACACATATCAGTCTGGATTGCTTTGTGTGCTGTGTAGTTCTGATTCTGTGGAAAAATCTGAAGATATCTCCCCTTGTCACTTCAACTTATTCTCCAAAATCCCTCTACACATTTAAATCTTTCAAAGGAATGGAGCCTTATTCATACAGGATGAAAATGTAGATATATTTCAGATGTTAAATATAAATTTTAGTTCATGCATCATTAAAGGGTTTATTTCCAGAAATAATTCATACTGTGTCAAGCAAAGTAGCTTTCTTGATATTTAGTGGTTTGGGTTTTTTTTTTTTCAGGATTTTTGATAACACTGTTTAAATGTTAAAAAAAATGGCTTTCTGCCTGGATATAATGTAACTGCATTAGTTGACAGAATAGAGTATGACTTCAATTACAAAATGTATACATATTCACAATCAAAACTCTATGGGAGTTCATTTTTAGAAAAATGTAATATATTTTGTCTTCTCTATATCATGGAGAAGGGAATCATGTCATTTTCTCAGAGGTCAGTCATTCCAATCTGATTTGTTTCTCAGGAATCCAATCAAGGGTCTTTATCAGGAAATGATAAGCAGTGAAGTTTGCTTCTGGAGAAATTCAGATAAAAGGATATCAGATAAAAGGATATCTACACTACAGGTAAAGTGCACATCATTTAAACCACAATCTCCCAGCAAAGCGAGAGGGCCTTACATAAACTTCTTATTTTTCTCCTCAATTTTTGTGAATTTATCTGGCCAGCTGGCTGGTACCTTCCAGCCAGCACTGGCCAACCTCAACTTCCCTGTGTACCAGCGTTGGCCATCCTCAACTTCCCTGTGTGCCAGCGCTGGCCATCCTCAACTTCCCTGTGTGCCAGCGTTGGCCATCCTCAACTTCCCTGTGTACCAGCACTGGCCATCCTCAACTTCCCTGTGTGCCAGCGCTGGCCATCCTCAACTTCCCTGTGTACCAGCGCTGGCCATCCTCAACTTCCCCGTGTGCCAGCGCTGGTCATCCTCAACTTCCCTGTGTGCCAGCGCTGGCCATCCTCAACTTCCCTGTGTACCATCGCTGGCCATCCTCAACTTCCCTGTGTACCAGCGCTGGCCATCCTCAACTTCCCTGTGTACCAGCGCTGGCCATCCTCAACTTCCCTGTGTACCATCGCTGGCCATCCTCAACTTCCCCGTGTACCATCGCTGGCCATCCTCAACTTCCCTGTGTACCAGCGCTGGAAGCCTGACTTCACAACCATGTTCTTTCTTCTACTCTCTCACTTCACATACTTTCAGCCACACGAAAACCTAAAATTTTCCAAATTCACAAAATATGTGCAGGTTTTGTCATAAGTGCTAAAACGATGTGAAAATATAATGAACATTTTTGAGAAGAATTACAAAACATTGATTCCACCAGTGAGGCATCAGAACCCTTCCTACATTATATTGTTGCAAGAGCTGGGTGCGGAGTTCAGATGCGCAAGCACTAACGCTTATATAAAGGTTTATATTGAAGTGTAGCTGGAAGCTTTTCTGTGTCCTGCCCGGTCCCGCAGGCACTTATATAATAATCACTGAAAGGCTTAATATTCTAGTACATCTTGCTGCTCCGGTAGCTCCTGGGCGTCTCTCTCCCCTCTGCCTTCTTTCTGCCTGTCTTCAGTTTGGCTTTCCTGCCTAGTTAGACTCTCCCTTGCCATAGTCCAAAGTAGCTTTCTTCAGCAACCAATAAAAGCAGCATGTATTCACAGTGTCAGAAGTACATTGCACATCATTAAAGCATTGCTATTTTAGTTTTATGAGAAGTGATTGGGTTTTATAATTTTTGAATTATATTATCTATTTCTAAAAACAACTTTTATTTTACATTTTTGCTTCAGTTTCCTTCTTTTTTTTTTCTTTTGAGGATAAGTGTCTATGGGATGACCAACCAGATTGATTATTCTGTAAGCAACCCCTACAGAAAAGGCTGAGAAAATGTGAGGGGAGAAGGGGCAGATACATGAATGCTGCACCTGAATCACTCCTGCCTTCCCTAATACACCTCCAGCTACTCCTGTGATCCATGCCCTAACTTCTTTGTTAATTCTCCTTCAACTGTTACTGTTATACACACACATACACACACACACAACACACACATGCACACTTACACACACTTGGCCTATGAAGTACTGAGTTCATTTTGCCTTGTCAAATGTACATGAATCAGGGCTTGCAACTTGTGATTGGACAAGCTATATGGTAGCTCATCTAGGGTGGGAACTGAATTTCCATCTCAGTAGCCATTGAAAACTTGAAGCTAATCACCTAGAGTTTGGATCTTAATCTGTGGTAGCATGTCAACTAATGTGAAAACGGAACCATGTTTGCACACACACACACACACACACACACACACACACACACACACACACACACTGTATTTTTTAAGTAATCTTATAAAAGAATATGTTTCCTTATGGGTTTTCAAACATTCTTAGTGTTTCTCTCCCTCCTCCCTCTTTTACTATATTACCCTTTTCCCAACCTCCCCATTTAAATCAACCCCTCCATTTTTCACATTGTTTCCTTTGTAGCCCTTGTCTGCTACTTTTCACACCTTGGAGTTCCATTTTAAATGTCTTTTTATATTTGAATTTAATCACTCTAGTTAAAGATGACACGAATAAAATAAAAAATTTAAATTAAAATATTTTATTCAAAATTTAAAATCTAAAAATGTATAATAATTACACACCATTAAGCTTTCAAATGAGATTTTAAAATAAGTTTGCACTGTTATAGTTTTGAATTTATTAAGGTACAAAATTACATGAAGATGGTATACTTTAGATCTGAAAATTCTTCATTAAAATAGATTTATGTAAAAACTTAAACATACAGGTTAGAGAGATGGCTCAGCACTTAAGCGATCTTCCAGAGGGCCTGGGTTTGGTACCTAATTCAGCCTGTAACTTCAGCTTCAGGGTCTAGAATGCCACACATACCCACGGATTACATACAATTAAAAAGTAATAATAATACTTCTTTAAAAACATTCAAACATAAAAATGGGGATATAAGTATAAATTTTTTATGTTTTTCTTTATGTTCCTCTATCCTTCAAATTTTGCAAAACAGTGTTACTCTGATGCTAATCATCTAGACACAGATGCTTCTAATTTCCAGGGAGGAGTCTTGGTTCACTGAGCAGCTTCCTGAAACAAAGTATTCCTTGGATGCCACTCCATTTGTGCTCTCACAACCAAGATTATGTAAGGACAATAAGAAATAAGGTCTCAGTGCTTCCATCAGTTGTCTAGTGTATCTCTGACCCATATTATCCAGTCCATGAATACCTGCTTGGACCAAAAGCTTTAGTGAATTCCCTTGGTCTGCAGAGAAGGTGGATCTTAAGCACTCTAAGCATGACTTAGAGACCTTCTCTGACTTTTCCATACATTGCTTCTTGCTCCAAACCCAAAGAGGAGTATGAGAAGATTCTGCGGGAGAAGGGGAACTGTGATACCTGGTTAGCACTCAACAAAAAGCAGATGGTTGAAGGAAAACTAGCTACTCATCTTACTTGCTGGACTTTGCATGCACAAAGAGATTTATTGTGGCTCTGATCAAAAGTTATTATTTTTTGTTCATAGTATTTGAATTCTTTCCTGGACTATGTATTGTGCTTGCTTTGAAAATGTGAGGTGCCAGGTTCAATTGCCAGAGATATTTACCCTAGTTGGTGATCTTTCCTCAAGTTTTCATAAGCCTGTATCTTCCTATGCTTATACAATTTTACAAAGTCCATATTCTGCCAACTTTTATCTATTTTGAGAGGAAAGAAGAAAAACAACCCTTACCTTTGAAAAAGAATAAAATAGATATTTCCATGATAATTACGACCCATAGATGATTATGAGAAATATATTGAAGGAGGAGGCATGGATAAGACTGAAGCGCAAGTACATGTTAGGTATAAATGGTATGCTATTCACACGAAGAACATACCTGAAAGCATGTTTGGTTAATTCATTATGGAACATGTAAAATTTGCAAAATTCTGTATTATATAAATATATAATAATCGATGAAAAGTTCCATATAGTTTATTTATTGAATTAGTTTTATTGCCCCCCCCCAATTTCTGAATTCAACTGTGGTATTAAATATTCTTTTAAATATATGCTAGACTCATGGAAGTATGGAAGACTGAAGTCTGCCAGAGTTCTGGAAGTGAACTAGAAATGTTGTGTCTAAGCACATGGTTCAACTGTGCACTTAAGTGAGGCACTACCAAAGGCGCAGAAAAGAGGACCAGGATTGTACATACCATAGCAGAGGAATTGCTTGGAGGAGGCTGGTCTCTGCAGAATGTTACATAGATATTGGCAAAAAACAAGAGAAAATGAAGTGTGGGGGTCACCAAATCGCTAAAGAAAATAAGTTAATCTGTTTCAAAGACTGTTAACACCAATCTTTGTATCCAGATTTGAAGGTTTGAAGTGATAGCTCTCAGTTTTAGATGACATTCTTTAACCTTCTGATTCAATCCTGCAAGCTCCGTGTCCTTCCATTTGGAGGAAGGGCACCATGCCACACTCTTCTGCGCTTGTATAAAGTCTAGTAGTCCTTGCTCAGGTCTATGAAACTTCTGCTTCTTTTCATTCCCTATGCTCAGAGAGTTTTCCAAGTGACTTTTCATTTTCAGAAATCTGTGGATGAAAAATAGGTTCAAATTAAGGTTCTTGCATGTGTGAGTGAAAGTACTACATGAAACTGTCTTCCTCACAAACCGCTAGAGGAATTGTTTTCTTTCACCCCAAGCCTTATTCCAAATAAATCACATACATTGCGATCTGTTTTAAAGCCACAAGGATTTGAATCTAAGTATTGCAATCTACTTTTCTGCTGCTTGATTACTGACTTTGAGAAAACTAGACTATTATTCTCCCCTGGAAAACTAGCAGCTATTTGTTCTTGAACTAAAATAGTTAGAGAATAGTGTTTGCCATTAGGTGACTATAAACTGCTGTAAGGGAATTAAATTGAGATTTATATCAATTTTTGACATATGGGGGCAATGGTGTAATAGGAGATTAAAAGAGATCCAAGAACTGATCAATAGTGGAGACTTTTTTCTTTATATATAATGATAAAGAGAAAGATAAGAGAACTTTGGAGGACTGAGAGAACTGTTTCTTATGAACCATATCTCCACCTAATATTCAGAACATTGTGTTTACATCTATTAGGTCCACAGACATCTGCTAGAGTTCTGGAACTGTACTCAATGTAGTGTATCTAATAAGATAGTATAACATTACATTTAGTTAAAACAGTATTGAAATCTTGGAGAAGGGTGAAGTAATTGCACACACCATCGGAGAGGAATTATTTGGAGTAGGTTGATCTACTTCTCTGCAGAATGTTACATAGAAATTAGCAAAAAGTAAGAAAACATGAAGTGGAAAGTCACTAAATGTCTAAAGAAGAAAGCTAACCTCTTTCAAAGACTGATAATGTAAATCCCCAAGTCACTTATTTGAAGAACTAGTCAATGTTCTAAGATAATTGTAAGTGAAAAGTTAAATGGCAAAAATGATATGGTCTCAATTAAATGGGTATAGTGGAATGCAAAGGAGAGTAAGTGCATATGTAATCCAAAACTATGAGCTCAAAACAGTCTAAATATGTGATGGTCATCTTCATCATTTATTTGAATAACAAAGTAGCAAGCTTTGGAATGGTGCCTCACATTTTTCATCCCAGCAATTGAGGAATGAACCGGGAGGAACAAAAGTTTGAGGCCTCAGTTTGGGTTATACACAAAATTCTCTCTCCAAAAACAAGTAAGCAAAATAACCAAGAAAAATAAAAGGCACCACCAGCACTAAGAACAAAATATAATCACTAAATGACATAAATGAAAGAAGAAAAATGATGCAAGAAATTTGATAAATAATATGGACAAAAAGAAAAATGAATGGTTTAAAATTATAATAACTTGGAAGGAAACAAGCTTCTCAAAAGAAAGCAGTTATCCCTAAGGCAAAATGAGCAATTGAAACAATAACAAAACTAAAGCATATATTTAATTATTAAAATGCATATATGCTTTAATTTAATGAAATGGTGTGCTAGAGTTTTACACCAAACTCAGTAAAAGCTAAATTATTTCAAGATAAATACACTTTTCATAAACTCTGCAAATGAAATTATTATAAAAATAGACTTCTGTTTCCACTAGTGGGGAATAAACCAATCTACATAATAGAAGGAAAATAAAGGAATATGAGAGTGAGGGAAGAGAAGAGGGACAAAGTGAGGGAGGGAAATCAGTATAAATTTGTGGGGGGGACAGAAGGATGGGAATGAGAATCTTCTGTAAACACTCACGCACACACACACACAGGGACATGAGCTCCATTTACACAAAGGTTTTTGTTGAGTCACCTTTCTTCTTTCTTTTTTCAACATTTTAGATCTTCACTCTAAAGATTCTTCATTCTAAATAATTTTTTTAAAATTATGATGCAAACTAGCCAAGTTCCACATTTTCCTACTTGCAGGAAACATTATAGTTATGCCAACTCTTCTCTTACAGTAAAACTGTGAGAACGGCTGTTTGTACCTCTCATTCTGTATGTTTGTTAGGTTTCAATGGCTGTGATCAAACACTTTTACCAAAAGCAACTCAGGGATGAAAGGGGTTGTTTCTTTCTTAAAACTATCAGGCCAAACTCTACTGCTGAGGGTAGTCACATAAGGCATGAACCTGGAGCAGAAACTGAAGCAGAAGCCATGGATTAACACTCCTTACTGGCTTGCTCTTCATGGCTTTCTCAGTCTACTGTCATATGCCATTTTGAACAGTTTGCCCAGGGGTGGCAACTTACACAGTGAACTAGGCCCTCCACATCAACCATCCATCAAGAAAATGTCTCCACGTGCTTGCCCATAGGTCAATCTGACGGGCATATTTTCTCAGTTGAGATTGCTCCTTCCAGAATTATACTAGTTTTTATCAAGTTGGCATCTTAAAGTCATTTCATCAGATTTTTGGCCACCTCAATGTGTGTAGGAAAATGTCCCTCACTAATGCGATGCAAGATCTCTATGCCTGAGCTTCTCAAACTTTACTGAATTGACAGCTCTGTGAGAGAAGCCACCAACCTACTCTCCTTGAAACATTTCGATCTCATTTTCCAGAGAATGGTTGCGTCTTCCATTTATAGCTCTATCTTAGTCTCCTCTATATTTTACCCATATTCTTAACCACTCGGGGAGTAGGATTTCATGCTTTTTTTCTCTACAATTGACCTGTATTCACTTCAGGCAATTTCACTTGATGGAGTCCATTGACTTTCAAATACAGCTGAGAACTCTCCCATGAACAAATCCTTTACTTCCTTAGCCCACCGGACATTGTTCTGTCCATATCTCCCTTGGATAACAAATAGTATACTAAGACAGAGTTTCTGTAATCCTCACACTATTTTTCAGTTGTTCATGTTAAAATAGCTGAAGTCATTTTTGATTATTTATCGTGTATTCATTCCAGTTTCTAGTCTGATATCTTTTGTTGTTAATTCATATTTAGAGTTGAAACACTTTTCCCCATAGCACTGCCACCATTTCTCAGTAAGTCTCTTATTTCCTAGAAAAATGTGTATATATTCCACACTTTCTTTATCCATTCTTCCATTGAGGGGCATCTAGGTTGTTTCTAGGTTCTGGCTATTACAAATAATGCTGCTACAAACATAGTTGAACAAATGCTTTTGTAGTATGATTGGGCATCTCTTGGGTATATTCCCAAGAGTGGTATTGCTGGATCCTGAGGAAGGTTGATTCCCAATTTTTCTGAGAAACTGACACACTGATCTCCAAAGTGGTTGTACAAGTTTGCATTCCCACCAGCAATGGAATGTTCCCCTTACTTCACATCCTCTCCAGCATAGGCAATCCTTGGTGTTTTTTGAGTTTAGCCATTCTGACAGGTGTAAGATGGTATCTCAAAGTTGTTTTGATTTGCATTTCCCTGATAGCTAAGGAAGTTGAACATGTTCTTAAGTATCTTTTGGCCATTTGAAATTCTTCTGTTGAGAATTCTCTGTTCAGTTCAGTACCCCATTTTTTAATTGGGTTATTTAGAATTTTAATGTCTAATTTCTTGAGTTCTTTATACATTTTGGAGATTAGGCCTTTGTCTGATGTGGGGTTGGTGAAGATCTCCCATTCAGTGGGTTGCCTTTTTGTCTTACTGACTGTGTCCTTTGCTTTACAGAAGCTTCTCAGTTTCAGGAAGTCCCATTCATTCATTGTTGCTCTTATTGTCTGTGCTACTGGGGTTATACATAGGAAGTGGTCTCCTGTGCCCATGTATTACAGGCTACATCCCACTTTCTCTTCTATCAGGTTCAGTGTGGTTGGATTTATATTGAGGTCTTTAATACATTTGGACTTGAGTTTTGTGCATGGTGATAGATATATATCTATTTCCATTCTTCTACAGGTTGACATCTAGTTATGCCAGCACCATTTGTTATAGATGCTTTCTTTTTTCCATTGTATAATTTTAGCCGCTTTGTCAAAAATCAGATGTTCATAGGTTTGTGGATTAATAACTGGGTCTTTGATTAGATTCCATTGGTCAACATCTCTGTTTTTATGCCAATACCAAGCTGTGGCTCTGTAATAGAGATTGAACTCAGTGGTAAAAAACAATGACATCTTGAATTTGCATGCAAATGGATGGAAGTAGAAAACACTATCCTGAGTGAGATAACCCAGATCCAAAAATATGAATATGATATGTACTCACTCATTAGTGGATTCTAGCCATAAACAAAGGGCATTGAGCCTAGGGTTCGCAATCCTAGAGAACCTAAGTAATAAGGTGAACCCAAACAAAAACATATATAGATCTTCCTGGAAATTGGAAGCAGACAAGCTTGCCAGGCAAAAGTTGGGAGCATGGAGGTGGGGGTGGAGTGGGGGAAGGGGAGACGGGGAAAGAGAAGGGAGAAGGGGAGAGTTGGGGAGAGCTTGTGGGAGTGGGATGGTTGAGATGGAGGAAGGACAGATATGGGCAGAGCAGGGAAGAAGATATCTTAATTAAGGGAGCCGTTTAAGGTTGGCAAGAGACTTGGCTCTAGAGGGGTTCCCAGGTGTCCACGGGGATGTCCCCAGCTAGGTCCTTGGGCAGTAGAGGAGAGGATGCCTGATCTGGCCTTGTCCCATAGCCACACTGATGAATATCTTGAATATCACCATAGAACCTTTGTCTGGCAACAGATGGAGATAGAGACAGAGACCCACATGGGAGTACTGGACTGAGTTCCCAAGGTCCATTTGAAGAACAAAAGGAGGAAGAATATGACCAAGGAAGTCAGGACCATGAGGGGTTGATCAACCCACTGAGACAGTGTGCCTGAACTAATTGGAGCTCACCAAAGCCAGCTGGAATGGGACTGAATGAGCATGGGATCAAACTGGACCCTCTGAATGTGGCTGACAATTGGGGCAGACTGAGAAGCCAATAATAATGGAACTAGGACTGGAGGGGGAGAGGGGAGGGGGGAGCATGAGAGAAGTGGGGGGAGGGGAGGAAGTGGAAATTTTGATTCCTAGTGTTAATAAAGTAAAAAAAAAAAAAGAAAACAGATGTGGCACTCTAACTTGTTTCCTGTATTTCACTCGTTGTATTAGTCCACAAACAATATGTGGTATAATTATGGGAAATTTAAATTTCACAGCCCTTGCTTCACCCAAACATCTATAAACCAGCTCTTCACTTCCCTAAAATCTAACTCGAAGGTCATCTTTTCTGTGATGACTTCCCTGGTAATTCTAGATAGATGCTCATGTTTGTAAACACAGGTAGATGTGTGAAGGGATAATTATTTTCCTTAAAGACTGACCTGTGAAATAGAGTGGATCCCTCCCAAGGGCTGACACTTAGTGATGTGCAGGAGTTGATGTACTCTGTTAGTGTGCTTTTTTGTTTTGTTGTTTGTCTGTTTTTCTTTTTCTTTTCTTTTTTTTTTCACAGCAACAAAACCTGGCAGAGAACATATGGTGGATGGGGCTGCTTACATCACAGTAGGACAGAAGCAGAACATTAGGACGATTATTAAAAACCCAGAGACTGATATTAGAGTTTCAACCTGAAGGTCAGAAAAGCAAAACAGCCAGCCATTGGTTCTTATCACAACACAGTTCAAAATGGCAACACTGCCTCCAGGAATAGGACCAGGAGGGACAGAAACTTCTGTCTACAAGAATAAAAGTTAGAAGAGATATCATTTGCAATAAATACTTACCCAAATTATATCCCACCTTCCACCATCTTCTAATAATATCACCAAGTGATGTCAGTAAATCAATGTTCTTTATTGATGAATTTACAGTCTTCATGTCCCAAATATCTCTTAAAGTCTAAATCCTCAAGATAGAGATCAAGAGTTTAGCAAATGATCATTTAAGAGCCACCTCTTATTTGTACTAAAACACAAACAGGGATTCACAATATCCAAATGTTTAATTTTCTTCAGTTTTTGATCCAGAAAGGCATTATTTAAAAAATAAATATTATATACTCACTGCTAATTTAAAAGTAAAAAAAAATTCTGAATTAATATTTTATGAATCTACTGATTTGTAGTATTATTTGTAAGTTTTTATGTCTTTTATCTTTATGGTGGAGGTATTCTCATTATTCAGAGTAACATTGTTTCATAGAGTGATATGGAAAATGAATTAATTAATATCTGAACCTGTACTGCTAGTGGAAATACAGAGTTAAATTTCTTCAAGTATTCAATCAATACTTTTTCATCAAGTGATCAATATCCTTTATTTATGTGTGCTTCAGCTTAAATACATCCATTTAATATACATTGTTGATTCATTAACACTAAACTCATGGCCAACATCACCATAACTCATGTGCATCAGAAGCTTATCTAACATTTGTAATTCTTCCACGAGGCGCACCATAGATTTATTGTTCTGGGAACATTAGACAGCCTTTTAGAAATATGCTTGGGAATCACTTCACTCAGTGAAATTTCCAACGAAACTGTAAGCATAAGTACACTACTAAAATGGCATTTGTTCCAGATGTGAATTAAAACAGATCAGTGTTGTCTTCTTGAACCAACCTAGCTAAGTATAGGAATGTTGGGAAACTCAAAATTTTGCCATATAACAGATGTCCCTGAATGGACATGGATGGTGTATAGACATTGCTGTTGGAGCAGCAAATATTCTTTTTACTGAGTGGGATGGTTCTATATTAAGGAACCCATGGATAATGAAGGGCAGAAGTACAACGAGATGTTATCAAACAATGTGAAAATGCCTCCTGACTCTGCATTCACCATTGGAATAGTGGTAGCTAAAACTGGTAATGGTGGAATATATATATAACAGGGATATAGGCACATAGTAGAAATGAAAGCTTTTCTTTTTGTTTTTATTAATTTTATGGACTTTAGAAAGTAATAGAAATGATTAATAGTAGAGAACAAGGTGTATAGTAAATCTTCTTTGTCATTGTACTTTGAGTAACATCCAATTAGGATAATATGTCAGTAAAACTCCCACGTACTGTCTTTATTTGTAAGCAAAGTTGGCACTCATAATGGATATACAATTATTTACTAACTGCAATGATAGGCTAACTAGGAATTTAAAAATTCAGGGAAAATCAGAGAAAAAAAGAAAGTTGGGGCATGTTTTCCTTTCATTAGATGGAACTTATATTCTATATTACTGGTTATTTGAGGTCATGTCCTGCCCATCCTGTTTATTGGTAGGTTAGATATTTAGTGTACATGTGAATAGGCACTAGTTTTTCCCTTAGAAATCTTAATATTATATCCATTTTTTTCAGCAGAGCACTGACAAGTCCTCTCAGTTTAGACAGCCTGTGCAAAGCATTTTTTTTTTTTTTTACTTAACTCACCTTGTCAATACCTCCTCTTGGAGACTCTCTCTTAAAATGAGCCCACTATCTCTAGCCACGTGACCAGTCATAGGCCACAGACACTGCAATTCCTGTTCTGGTTTCAGTGCAGTCTCTCCTTAGAAAGTGCCCAGGCTTACAGGCCAGCAGCTCGCCCCTTGTATTCACCAGGCCTCCGTTAGTCAAGTTAATTATGCTTAGAATATATTGTGGACTATTTCAAGTCCTTCACACATATCTCAGGTGGATGGCTGGTACTGCCCTCTCCTTTTCTACGCAATGGAAAGGAGATATTAAATTTATCTGTGTTAGACAATAGCAAATGCAGATAAAACAGTTGATATAAACACAATACAATTTTAAACAGAAGGAATAGATGCAATAGATATCTTTATTTAAAATTATAAAAGTAAGACTACTCAGAAGCTGCACACAGCTTTAATCACCAAATCCATGGCATAACTCACCTTTGAAATTATCTTACCTTCAAAATAATTGCTGTGTTACAAATTTATACAGAGGATAGAAAATGATAGTATGTTGGTTGATGCTTTATAAAACTCACAAAAGTTTAGTATTAAACTTAGGAAAATTCAAAAAGTTAATTTATAGGATGATGGCACTAATGAATACAAGTGCAAGATCTCTAAAAACTATATCCTACTAATTTAATAATCTAATTAAAACATGCCATATGAATTATTAGATAATTTTTTAATAGTCTCATCAGGAACAAGATTATTTTAGTATGATGACAGCTAAAATTTATTAAGTATTTAAAGTGATTTTAAGAATTTTTCATACATTGATTCATTTAGTTACTTCTATCATTTTACAAATGGAAGGGTTGAGTTTGAGAAACAGCATAACCTGCCTCAGCAGGCACATTCAGGAAGTTTGAACTGGGTTTGAATACAGGCTCCTTAGCCATTCTTTCACACTAGATGAAAAGAGCATACAGGACATAGTGAGTCAACTATTAATAAAAGTACATTTGTAAGTATTTCAACATTATTTGAAAGGTTTTGTAAGTCATAAAACTTAAAATTAGGCAAACGTCAGCCTGATTAGAATGCCAAAAATATTGTGGAATAAAAGGAAAATATTTAGAAGAGGGAACTATCGGGAAGAAACTCAAAACAGATGTTATCTAACTCTTTCTTCCAAAGTTCTCTAACAGGAATATGACATAAAAAGCAGAAGTGAATTATAAATATTTGAAAGAAAGAATAAAACCCTACCGTTTAAAAGTGTTGTGAATATATACCTAGAAAACTCAAAGTAACTTCCCAAACAGATGTGTGAATATAATAACTTTTTATTATATGTAGTAGCAATGGTACAATTCTTCAATCACATCCACTTAACTTTAGCATTAAAAAGTAATAATTCTTAGTAAAAATAGCTGAAACCTGTGAAAAGAAAGCTGTGGTAACATTTTTAATTGTGGTTAGAAAAAAGGAAGGGGGAAAATGAAAATACTTTCAGGTTCAAAGATAATACATGAGGATAGCTTGCCTTTGGTAAAAAGCACTGGAAGGCTGAAAACAGGCAGATTCCATGGAAATTGAGCAGAACAGTTAATATGGTATGGGCAGAGAAGCTCGGGCAATCATTCTTAAGTAGATATTGCAAACCACAAGACAGGAAACTTTAAAAAGTAATGTAGTTTTAATTGCAAGTGCTTTTTTGTACACACACACACACAAGTATGAGTCCTCACAGAGGCCAGAAGATGGTGTCGGGTACCTGGAGCTGCATTATGCGGGTATGTGGAACTGAACATAGGTCCTCCACATTCATGGTATCTGCTTTTAAACACTGAGGTTTCTCTCCAGCCCCCAAAGAGGAAATTTTAGTGTTATTGCTAAGGTTTGTAATTAGAGGGAAATACGTTTGAGAATTTATGACAGTCATAAGTGAATATTGAAATTACGTCTACAAAAAGCTAATGTAAAATGATCCTACTCCACAAGTCACACACCATATCAAGTAAACCTATGACACTTCAGCCAATTCACAGAGACATCATAATATATTTTAATGGTTTCTTCTGCATCATATATTTTTATCTCAATAATTTCTGTGACTGAACAGTAGAAAATCAAATTTGTGTCAAGAAGAAAGAGCATGGTGTCAGATTTGTTTCTAATACTTAAGACACAGTAGTTAAATATACCTCATTGACATGACAGTTGTATAAAAATAAAATTACAAATGTTTTCAACGGGTGTGATGTAATTGACTAGCAACTAAGTCTTTAGTGGGACATGCATACTTACTAATATTTTGTTCCAAATTACTTAATAACTATTAGTAGGAGATATTTCTTTTTGCCTTGGTATACCATGGAACACCACAAACTATGCAGAAAAATTATGCATTTCATTTAACATTGCTCTTTAAATGAGAAAAATCAAAAGCAATATATATATCAACAGTGGTAACACCAATTATAAAATGAACATTTTTGAAATTATCAATTACTATTTAGGATTCTTCACTTAGTATAAAATATCCTAGGCACTTAGACTTTGGGTTTGATCTCTGTACATCCACTTCCATGATTTAAAACAATCTGGATTAGTTATAATATCAAATAAATGCGAATAGGTGCTGCACAGTTCTTATGTATTACCGACTGAATGAACGGGAAGTAAAACATGTTCAATACATTTTCCTTTCATGTCTGGGCGAAGATGCAAATGGCAAGTCCACAACTGAAAGGCAAACTTAATTAAGTTTCCCAAGCTAATGACTTGAGCTTGGTAGTTGTTAGAACAGCTCAATTAGCAAAATTTAGTAGAACTCTGTAGGTAGTCATAGTAACAACTATTATTTGTTTATTTTTCTGTTTTGTTTGAACTAACTTTACTCTTAAAGGTTTAATTATGGTTTCTCTTTTGTTGGATAGCTATTTTGGTTACTGTCCCCTCCATACTGCCTTTAACCTGTCTCCCACATCCAGTCATCCCAACCCGCTCCCTCTGGTGCTCCTTCCATCTCCCCAACACCCACCCCCAGTTCACCCAGGAGATCTTTTCTACTCCCCTTCCAAGGGATATCCATGAATCACTCTTTAAGCCCTCCTTATTATTTAGATTCTCTGGGTTTGTGGGTTGTAGGTTGATTATCCTATACTTTACTCCTAATAACCACCTATGATTGAGTACATACCATGTTCATCTTTCTGGGTCTGGGTTGCCTCAGTAAGAATGATTTTTTTCTAGTTTCATCCATTTGCCTGCAAATTTCATGAGGTCATCACTTTTTACAGCTAAGTAGTACTCTATTGTGTAAATGTACCACATTTTCCTCCCTCAACTTGATGTCCCTTGCCTTCCACAAGTCGATGGGATGCCTGTCCTTTTTTGAGTGGAGATAAAGGAGGTGTAGATGGGGAGGGGGATAAATGGGAAAGGAGAAGAAATTGAAGTAGAGGAGGGAGAGGAAACTGATTGGTCTGTAAAATATTTGAAAAAAAGTTATTTAAATTAAAAAAATAATAATTTTTTTCTCACATAATATCTCCTGATTATGGATTTCTATCCCTCTACTCATCCCAGTCCCATACCACTTCACCCCCCCCCATCCAGATCTGCCACCTTCCTGCCACTCATTGGAAAACAAACAGACTTCTAAATAATAATTAAATAAAATAAAAAAGCATCAGTCATCTAAAAGCAAACATTATGCTTCTTTCACCTATAAATGTCTATGTATATGTCCAAAATGTATGGAATGAATATGAGTGTCCTATTAAGTTGGCCCTTAGCTAGATCACAAGACAGCAAAGTTTAGCATGTCAAATTAATGTGACACAGTAGTATTCAGAAATGAAGATCCAGGTCCAGAAAGAAATCTCAACAAATAATGACACAAGCTGCCATTCTGACAATGTGAGATCAATTCCTGAAACCGACAGGTGAAATTGGCTTACACTATCCTCTGACCTCCACACATGCATTGTGGTGTATGTGTACACACACAGATGTATATAACTCAAAGATTTAAAACAAAGTAAAGGTTTGTATCATGTGAAATCAAATAATAGTTAATGGTGGTCTGCTGTGGAATATTACCTTACCCTATGTGAATACATGTCATTGTGATTGGTTTAATAAAGAAGCTGACTGGTCAATAACCATACTTAAAGAGATTGAGCAGGAGAGCCAGACTAGGAGAATGCTGGGAAGAAGGACAGAGTTAAAGGAGTCTCCAACAGATGCAGAGAGAAGCAAGATAGGCATGCCATACTGAAAAAAGGTACTAAGCACATGACAAAATATGGCTTAGTTAGATAAGAAATATAGCTTAATTTAAAATTTAGGAGATAGCTAGTAACAAATGATTGAAAGCCCCTGGTCTGGGAGATGCCCCAGTCTGGACTTCAACTCTCAGCCTGCTAAGTGCTGATCCCTTCCCTAGGGAGGGTCAAGACCACTCCCACAGGCTATTTAGGCTCATACCAGAAAAAGGAACACATGGTTTCAGTTTGCATGGGCTCCTCGTCTTGCCATGCTGTCTCAGTCCACCTGAGAGTGCCACATTTATTAAACATGGGCATTTTAATTTGGTCTAATCTGATTTGACTGGATTTTTTGCATTGACGGAACGGCTTTTATTAAGATTAAACCAAACCAAAAACTTGAGCATTTATTATTAATATTAAGCCTCTCAGTTATTTGCAAAATGGCAGGTGGGACACAAACTTCTGCCTAGTGGTCAACTCTGAGAAGAGAAAAAAATACTACATTTTAGAATACCCTGAAGAGAAATTGATAGTATACTAATTCCTGAGGTGATGTTTATTGCTTATTATTTTTAAATTGTATGTGAAAAATGCCTTGATTATTTTTTGTGATGTAGCTCACAATAAAGATGATTTAAAACAAGAAATCAAAATCCTAAAACTAAGGAAGAATACTTATTTTGCACTTACTTTTGATGAAGAATTATAACTCTTTAGAAATGTGACTGGATTACCTCACTCAGGATAATGTTTTCTAATTCCATCCCTTTGCATGCAAAATTCAAGATGCTATTGTTTTTTACCCCTGAGTAGTACTCTAATGTGTAAATGTGCCACACTTTATCCATTCTTCAGTTGAGGGACATCTAGGTTGTTTCCAGTTTCTGGCTATTACAAATAATGATGCTATGAACATAGTTATACAAATGTTTTTGTAGTATGATTGAGCATCTTTTGGGTATATTCCTAAGAGTGGTATTGCTGGATCTTGAGTTACGTTGATTCCCAATTTTCTGAGAAACCACCATACTGATTTCCAACGTGGTTGTACAAATTTGCATTCCTACCAGCAATGGATGAGTATTCCCCTTACTCCACATCCTCTGCATCATAAGCTATCATTAGTGGTTTTTTATCATAGTCATTCTGACAGGTGTTAGGTAGTATCTCAGAGTTGTTTCAATTTGCATTTCCCTGATAGCTAAGAAATTTGAACATTTCCTTAAGTCTCTTTTGGTCATTTGAAATTCTTCTTTTGAGACTTCTCTTTAGCTCAGTACCCAATTTTTAATTGGGTTATTTAGAATTTTAACATCTAGTTTCTTGAGTTCTTTATCTACTTTGGAGATCAGTGCTCTGTCTGATGTGGAGTTGGTGAAGATCTTTTCACATTTAGTAGGCTGCCTCTTTGTCTTATTGACTGTAACCTTACTTTATAGAAGCTTCTCAAATGAATATGGTATGTACTCACTCATATGTGGATACTAGCTATAAACAAAGGACATTGAGCCTAGAGTTCATGATCCTAGAGAAGCTAAGTAATAAGTTGAACCCAAGGAAAAACATATATAGACTTACCTGGAAATTGGTAATAGACAAGATTGCCTGAGCATGAGGTGGGAGGTAGAAAAAAGGGGAAAAGGGAAAGAGGAGGGGAGAAGGAGAGGGTTGAGGAGAACTTGAGGGAATGGGATAGTTGAGATGGAGGAAGGACAGCTATGAGAGCAAGGAAAGAGATATCTTGATTGAGGGAGCCATTTTGGGGTTAGCAGGAAACCTGGCTCTAGAAAAATTCCCAGGAATCCACAAGAATGACCCCAGCTAAGACACTAAGCAATAGAAGAGAGGGTGCCTGAACTGGCCTTGCCCTGTAGTCAGACTGATGATTATCTTAAATATCACCATAGAACCTTCATCCAACAACAGATGGGAACAGACCCATATCAGAGGACTGGACTGAGCTCCCAAGGCCCAGTTGAAGAGTAGAAAGAATGAGAATACGAGCAAAGAGGTCAAGTCCATGAAACGTTCATCCACTGAAACAGTTTACCTGAGCTAATGTGAGCTCACCAACTCCAACTGGACTGGGAAGGAAGAAGCATAGGACCAAATTAGTCCCTCTGAACGTAGTTCACAGTTGTATGGCTGGGACAGACTGAGGGGCCACCTGCAGTGGCATTGGGGTTTATCTCTATTTATCTACTGGCTTTTTTGAGATCTTATTCTCTTTGAATGTATAACTTGCTCAGCCCAGAGTAGGGAGGGCCTTGGACCTTCCACAAAGCAAAGTGTCTTACCCTGTCTTAGATTGGAGGAGGTGGAGTGGGAAGGTGTGTGGAGGGAGTGGGAGGAGGGGAGGGAGTGGGAATTTGTATTGTTTTTTTTTAATCTCATAAAAAATAAAATAGAAGGTGACTGGAAAAATTACTTTGACACATTATAGACTGAGAAGGAAAATTACCAACTTCTTTGTTCAAATTCTCTGCAGCACTCCTTCTCTTGGGTCTTGAAGGAAGGTATCATAACCAACTTTCAGACAAGGATATTAGTCACATTTTTTTTCATTGCTCCCACCAAACACTCAACAAGAAGAAATTTAAGGAGGGAAGACTTGATTCTGGCTTACAGACTTTGGGGATCATTCCATCATGGCTAGAAAAGCAGTGTGGTGAGAGCAGAGGCAGCTGGGCAGCTGCATGTGGGACCAGGCTATCGAGCTCCAGTAACCAACCCCAACGACCAGCTTCCAGCAATAAACTTCCACCGCCCAAAGAATCTACACCGTTTCCAAATAGTACAGCCAGGCTGTTCAAGTGTCGAAGCACATTAGCCAATGGGAGTCCTGCAAACCTTAAGGTTCTGCCTTTGGCTTAGGCTCGTGGCCATTCCATGATACAAAAATGCTTTAATTCCAACTTCAAATTTACCTAGCTATTTAAAGATCCAAAATTTTTCTTGTACTCAGATAAACCTCTAAACAATGCACTCCGCATATAAAAAAAATGAAAACTAAAACCAATTGCCTGCTTTCAATAGATGCTGGACATCCACATTTAAAATTGAATGAGGCCAAGCAATGGTGGTGCACACCTTTAATCCCAGGACACGGGAGGCTGAGGCAGGCGAATCTCTGTAAGTTCAAAGCCGGCTTGGTCTACAGAGTTCCAGGTCAGGATCCACAGCTACAGAGAAACCCTGTCTTGAAAAACCAAACCAAACCAAAACAAAACAAAATTGAATCAGGGTATAGCAAGAGAAGAGCATAAGGAACATGGTTTAAAGAGCTTCAAATATTATAAAATTTCAAAATAACTTTCTAAACTGAAAATATAAGTACTTATGTAAATGTATTATATAAGTCAACATTTTAAATATATAAACTAAATTAATTATAAAATAGTTTAGTATTTTAATAAAATAAACAAGATGGACTATCATAGTCTCTACCAAATTAATCAGTCTTGAATAAAAACAGCCGTTAAATCACAATGATAGTTAGTCTCTCATTTGGGAGATGATAAAAATTAAAATACGTTTTTCAAAAATACCCATCTTCTCTTTGCTCCAAGGAGTCAGAGATTCTCAACTGTAGCCCCCAAAAGTTATGGTAGCATTTCTCCTTGTCCCAGGATGTGTGATCAGCACACCTGTAACAAAGGCAGGCTAAAAGAGGAAAAGTATACAATATCCACTAAACAAAATTTATTGAGCATGAGACCCTTCACAAATAAAAGCCAGGAGCCAAGGAAACATGTTTTTGATGTTTAGCTGTAACAAAGCATAGCAGCCCCCATCGGATGTAATTGACATTAGGGGTCTGACCTAAGACTAACAGATACTGAGAGAAACCATCATAGCTCATTGGTGGGGTTCTTCTCCTTTGCCCTGTGTGGAATCCCTTCCCTTCCAATATACTGTGGACATCTTCTAAAATGGAGGATCTCATTTGCTGTCATCAAATAAGATAGACCAAAGAATTTCTTTGTGGTTAGCTCTTCCACTGAGAGTTGGTAGAAAATAAATGTAGTATTTTTGACTTTGAGGGACAGGGTACTAATATTTGGCAGTCACCTTGGGGCACGGGAATCCTTAGATTCTTGGAGAAAGAGGGGGAGAGGAGGAGAAAGGTCAGAGATAGTACGGAATAGGGCTTGCCTCTAACACCCGTCCATTAAAGCACTTGACACTTCTAAGCATTACATTTTGGAGCTTTGTTTTCTGACCCCCTCCATAACCTCATTGATAAGATAATTGGAGTTCTTTCAGGAGGAAAGGGAACAGAAATGACATAATTATAATTTTAAAAATGAGAACAAATATCATAAAAGAGAATGGAGTGTACTAGTTTGTTCAGAAATAACCCTGTACAAGGCAGAATTAAAGTTAGCAAGATGGAAGATGACAACCATTACCCAAGACAGTGCTCCTGGATATATAGCACATCACATAAAGCCGGAAGACTGTGAAGATAAAGTGTGACATCAGGAACCCTCTTTGTCCTGAGTTGCTGCAGAGCAACTGGAAGATGCATGGCAAGGATGCTCTGAGCATGGTTTCTGTGGACCCGGAAAATAGCCACAAGATCACAGGGCACATCATGTCTGATATTTTTAAAGCAAGGATGAATAGGGTTACAGGTTAGTCTGGCTCAAAAAGAACTGTAATAAATTGAGCTCAAAAAACACACTTTTAGGAATTTTCTCTCTGACTAAAACCCACCTAAGTCATTTTATTTAAAATAGAATACGGGGCACTCATTCTAATTTTAGAACTTTGAAACACAAGACTAAAATCATTGTATTCCCTTTATTAAAAAACAGATTTTATAGCCATCTTCTCTATGAATTGTTACTTTAATATTTTCCTTTGTATGTAAATTCTCTAAAAACACAGCCAACCTATCGTCTGTCTCAATCTTTCCCTTCCCTTCACTCTGTATTTTTCCTCAAACGTTAATATTTTGGATTAAAAATTATGAAAACACTGTCAAGTGGTAAATAATATGATGATATACAGTATTGAAAGCTCAGGCATATTTGATGCAATGTGTCTATGAATAGAAATCAAGGGAGAAGATGATAACTTAGAATTGTCATCTCTCACGTACATTTGTAAACAGAACAAGGTTGTATTTTAAAGGAAAAAAAGCATCATTGAAGCCATCAATCAGAATACATCCAGCTAACAAGACAGCTCTAGAGCCTTGATCACTATCTGTACTTGGAGGTGGTGGTTCTCTGTAAGAGATAAACTTCCCCGACTAATTGTGTCTCCGTTATTTTGCAATAATTTCCTTCTGTCAATTCAGATCGTAAGAACTTTCTTTTACTTTAAGAATCATAACTTTCTAGAAAGGATTTCCTTATTAACGAGAAAACCCTGCAAAATTATACAATCCCCTAAAGCACTTCACAATGGATCCCTCTTTTTTGAAATTTTAACTATTTCTTTTACTTATCAGTTACTTAAAAAATAAAAAGAATTACAACATTTCAATCGTTCTTTTTGTCTTGCTTTTTCTTTTAAATTTCCTCTTTGTGTCTGGTGGTTTACTAAATAAATCATCGTTAAATTGATGCTCTGTGTCTAAAGTGTTTCCAATGAATTTCCTATAGCTTAAACTCAAAAAATTGTCTTAAACAAACTCCATTGGACATAAGACCTGTTTACAACAATGAGTCCCTATCAGACTATTTCTTGGTTCATTTTGTTATAGAAAACTGCAGATTTTACCATTTTTTCTTTTGTGGTTCTTTGTAGATATTTCTGTAGACTTTTATTGACAACAAAATCTTCCCTGTTTGTAACTCAGACTGAGGAGGATGTTACAAAAATAAACTCAATAACAAAATAAAAACACAACACAAAAGAACAATGATGGCACACAGTTTAAATATGCTGAATTTTAAATATGAGGATCATAATCTAGAACAGAGGGAATCACAAAGTTCATAAAAACAATACCGGTAAAAATAATGCTTTAATTCTTAAGACTTCCCTATTTTTTCTCCTTAGAAAAATTCTAATCAGAATAGCATTTTCACTAGGGATATCTTTCAGTTGATTTGTGGGAAATTACACAACACTATTAGCTCTCTCATACTTTTCTGATATGAAGAGGTAGGGATAAAATTAAAAACTTTCATGGCGAATAGAAATTACATATTCTAATAACTAAAGATGTGGTTTGGAAGACTGGCCTCTATTTATTTGCATGAATATTATAATCATAGCTGAAAATTAAGTTGAAAAAAATGCTACAACTCATTGCTATTGCTGAGAAATTGATATGTTCATTTGTTAGGTTTTATCCTGATGTAACATAAGTCATTTTCTCAAAACTTATTTTCTGCGTAGCCAATTGTATTATTGTTTAGATGAATGACAATAAGAATTCTTCCTAACTGAAATAATTATGTCCCTAAAATTTACAAAAACATTCTCAGAAGCCATGTAACATCTGTTTAATTTATATATATTATTGCAATAAAACTGTCTTTTATACAAGAAGATTACACAGGAAAATTACAATGCTGTATTTGAAAGATAAAGCTGATGAAATGCAGTGTAAATAATGAAAATGACTATATTTTTAGAAATAATGCAGAGTTTGAGATTCTAGAAAGAAAAACCCACAAATGTATAGATTTATGCATTTGATAGCATTTTTAAAATCCTTACTTAGTATATTTTAATTCGCCTATTGTTTTGTTTGTAACTGCCCGGTCTGATTAACTGCTATGTTTTAACCGTTTATGTATCTCAGTGGGCCACGGTGCATGTGCTCTTCTGTCTAGGCACTCTCACATTGCAACTGTGGCAGAAATACAGAGCAGCTTGTATTGGAAGAAGTCATGCAGGTTTTGCTTTGGACTTTCAGAACACTTAGACTTGTGTAAACTAAGTCTCATGTGCGATGGGTATTCATGACTGGGATTTGGAGTCACCTTCGTCATAAACCTTCGGGTGTGCTATTGTGTGACCAGAGAGATTAAAATGATTTGAGAAGACCTACCCTGAAGAGTGGCAAAATCACATGAGCTGGGGTCTCAGACTGAATGAGAAAAAGGATCAAGTTGAGCACTAGCTTTCATTTCTCTCTGCTTCCTCACCCCAGAATCCATGAGACCTGCCACGCAATGCTCCTGTTTACTCTCACCAGTATGATTAACGGTGACTTCATGCTGAGAGCCAAATAAATCCTTCTTTTCCCCTACATTGTTTCTTGTCAGACTGTCACAGCAGTGGGGAAATGGCCAATACACCATGTAAGAATCCCAGTTACGCTGAGGCTGAGACATTAAGAGTAGCCCAAACTAGCCAGGCTTGAGAGGTCATGTAGAAAAAGAGGGAGAGATAAACAGGAGGGTGAAATAACTGGAACCCGAGGGTGGGAGCTGTACAGGTTGACCAAGCCCTGATGTTTGCATAGTTTCACAGAAAACTCCAACACAGGAGAGCTGTACACATTGGCCAAGCCACGCCATTTGCACAGTCTCACCAGAAGAACAACTATTTCCCACCAAGCCCACAGGTGACTCCAGGCTCGGCAATCCCTTTCACCCTTGCCGATAGAGAAGCACCAGATCAACAGCATCTAACTTAGCTCTTTGCTCCCATTAATCATTAAAGGTAATAATTAATTACCTCAGTCATTGTGGTTTTGTGGTCACATAATTACAGTAACAGCAATTAGTAGTTTTGTTTCTCATCATCTGCTATTAAAGGGGCATTTTAAAAGGAAATTTTCCTGATTTGAACTTGGCTAAGGTGAAGATGTAGTTGGTCAATGTATGACTGTTTTCTTTGTCACAATTCCTGTCTAGAGAGTTGTAAGAAACTATTTGAATAGGGTAATGTTTATAAACTGCTTTTCAATTCTTAAAAATTTATATATACATAAATTCTTATTTTTAGAAAATATTTGTTTTGATTTGCAGATGGTACTCCCAAAAAGGTACAATATTATTATAACCAATGCTACCTTCTTGTCAGTGACAGATCATAGATAACTATTCATGCATATTTGTTTCTGTGAGGAAACACAAACTTTAATGTAGTCATTTATCAGCAAAAACATTATCCTATATCTGAGGGAGATTCTAACTCAGATCAGAAAATTGGAATCAGGAGATTCAATTAAAGTGCAGCCTCTTTGTGAGGAGGGAAAGCATGGTTTTACTTTAAAACAAAGAGAATATTGCATTTTATATCAGAACACAGAATTAAATTCATTTCTCTCAGAGGACAGGTTCAGATTTAATAAAAATAAATGTGGCTGCTCATTCATTCAGAGAAACACACTCATGTTCCTACAGATGCTTCAGTAAAGAGAACAGTAACCTAATTATAATATTTAAAAAATAAATTTTCTTTGTGCTCAGTATAAGATAAACAACCCAACTACAGAATCTGCAGAGCCTCGCTTATTGAAGAAGAGCCTTCTGATGGCTAAGGGAGGCAGAAAAAATGAATACTCTCATGACGCTTTCCTGGATGGAAAAGAATGTCAAAAGTCCAGATTACAGTCAATGAAGAAAATGTGTAACTTTGCCTTCCTTCCATTTGCAGAAGTGATAGTGGTAATGTTTGAAGGTAGAAGAGAATAAATGAAGGAGGAATATTTATTTCCTTTTGAAAGTAAAGGCAACCATTCCTTTTTTGGCAGAGAGCTTATATAACTACTGCCTTTTGGGTGAAATGACTTAGTCACCATGAAAATTCTGAACAGATGCTTCCTAAATCTGGCTTTTCCCTGGCTCATCATTGTGGAATTAACAGGACAGTCATGACAAGGACTGTCTAAGGCTTCAGTTTTTGTTGTTGGTGGTGTTTTATTTATTTATTTATTTATTTATTTATTTATACATATTGCTATGACAGCATGGTTTGAATAGAATGGCCTCCACAGGTTTTCATATTTGAGTGTTCAAACAACAGGGAAGGGCACTGTTTAAAAGGATTAGGAACTGTAGTATTGGAGGAAGTGTGTCAATGGGGTTGAACTTTGAGAGTTTAAAAGCCCAAGCTAGGTCCCAATTTCACCCACTTCTGCTGCCTGTGGATCCAAATGTAGAACTCTGAGCTACTACTTCAGCACCATGTCTGCCTACATGCTTCCTGCTATTTTAAGTTTAAACCTTGAAAGTGTAAGTAAGCCCCAATAAAATGCTTTCTTTTATAGAAGTTGCTATGGTCCTGGTGTATTTTCACAGCAATAGAACACTGACTAAGACAGACATCATCCCTAGAATAGAGGAGAAAAGTTTGTTTTTGTTCACAGTTTCAGAGTTTCAAGTCCACAGTCAGCTGGCTCCACTGGGTTAGTGTTGGCGGAAACTGTGGGATAATAGGTAGATTAGTGTGAGCTTACTCACAATAATAATAATAGTGAGTAATAGAGCAAATGCTTGTTAGCTATTATTTATTGAAAACTATGGGCCTGTAGGCTGAAGATGGATGCCCCAAAGTTACAGAAGAACTTTGGATGACTGTCCAGGCAGCAAGCTATTTCTGTCAATTCTAGAGTTTTGGAAGTTGCTTACAATGCACTCCCTGCTTACTTAGGTATATTAAATCCTTCTGGAGACTTTGATGCAGTTGAAGAAAGATGGTTATAAATATAAAAGATAGATTAGATATAAAACTTTAGACTCACAAAAATAGGATTCATGCTAGAGTATTTTCCTTTATTTGCCTACTGTAAATGAACTAAATATTTTAACTATAATTCTTATTTGATAACTGTTTTGTTGTATATAATCTTGCTATGTTAAAATTAAATTCTTCCTTTTTATTTAGACAGAAAATGGAAGGTGATGTGGGTTTCCCCTCTGTATGCTGTAAATATTTTTTATTACCATTGGTTAATAAAGAAACTCATTTGGGCTTATGATAAAAAAAAGAAAATATACAGTGGTTTAGATTCTCTGGTATATTGATGCAAATTCATGTTATATATGTTATATTGAATATGCTCCTATTTCTTTTTACAATATTTGTGCACCTATGAAAAGTAATTTTGTCATATTGTATGCATGCATGATTCTACCTCTGTTTAAGACATTTTGTATATTGATACAATTTTAGGATATATTTATTATATTGCATTATACATTTCTACCTCTGATCAAGATACTTATAAATTATTTACATTTTGAGATCATTGTCTTATTTGCTGCACAGTTGCTTAAAGATTTTTTAATATTCTAATATGAAGTATTGGTCTTTGAGCTATATAGGTATTAAGAATTATAGGTCAATAGTCATCCATGTTTGTCACACTTATAGTTAGATTAATCATGTTCTTTAAATACATAGAGATTGTATTCCTCATAGATAGTTAATCTTCAAGCACTTCAAAGAACTATAGAATATGGCACTTAAATAATTTAGGGTTATGTTGATGTGAGACATGATTACTCCTGGAAGCACCAATCTATTCCCAAAAGAATGTTGGATCACCAAAGACACTCCACTTGGAGCTTGTTTCCTTCTTGGCAAAAACTGTCTTTGAGCAAGGAACTTCCCATGCCTCTACTACTGACAAAATGCATGGTGTCTGTACAGGACAAGCAGGATACAAGAAAAAAGACTGCCAAACCTTGTCAAGACAGGGTAAAATGGTTCTGAAATTTTTCCTGCCACTGAAAATGGTCTGTCATTTACTCTAGGCCTTATCAAAAGTTGGTTGCTTCAACATTGCAAATGAGACTTTGGGTGACTTCCCAGGTAGCCAGTTATTTCTGTAATTTACTGCACATTTTGGAAGCTGCTTGATTGCCCTTCCTGCCTACTCAAGTAATATTATCTCCCTTCTCAAGCCTTCAATGGGGTTAAAGACTAAATAGTCATAGTTACTTTTCCCTTACAACTTAACCAAACCATTTCTAATACAAGATAATGGGGCTGAAGACTAGATAGTTGTAGTTACTTTCCTCTTATGACTTAGCCAAGCCATTTCTAATACAAAACTTAGACTCCTTAAGATAAAATAATTATTAAAACATTTAGCATATGCATTTTGTTTAATATTTTTATGCTGGTTTTAATTCTAATTTTTATACTTGATAACTGTTCTTATTGTATATAGTTTTGTATTAGGTTTGAAACTCTCTAAAAGGGGAGGTGATGAGGAACATCCTTCAGCCAATGGCCTTTGAGAAGCTGGACCACGTTGGGCACAGTTTTGGGTACCAAAAGGTGCATGCCCACTGCTCTCCCTGTCCCCACTCTCACACCCGGATGCTGGATTTCATTTCTGTTCCCAATTGTGATCTGTGAGACTCCCCCTTAAGAAGAGAGCCCCTTTTATACCTTATTCAGAGCTAGTGTAGGTTTACTCTACTCGCGTTTCCCTTCATCTGGTGTGTTCCTCTTCAGGTTAGGCCATTGCAGAACATAAACAGGATAGAATAAAGATTATGGCAGAGCAAAGCGGCTTTGCTTCTATAGCATGAAACTGAAAAACATAAGAAGGGTCCAGGGAACAGAATGTCATTTCAAAGACACTTGCTGGAAAAAGTACTTCTAGTAATCATCCCCACTTTCTAATATCCCGTTCAACGAAGGATTTACCTAATGAGGTTGTCACCCTCATTATCCAATCACATCTCAATGCCACTGCCAAATGGAGATTAATCATTCAATATATAAGCCTTTAAAGGAGACACTGCTCATCCATAGCAAACTATCATTTGCCACAAAGTCTGTTTGTATGCTTTCCATACTGAAGCTTTTTCGAAAATGAAGGGAACACTATTAGTGACAATTATGGTAGAACAAGGAAAAAAACAGTATTGTAGGCTAACTGGAATATATGTTCATCCTAATAGAGAAAATGCTGTTCGCTATTTTATCTATCCCTGTGTATAGCAGTATAGGTCCAGGTGAAGAAACAGATAGTTAATTTCTTTGTTTGAAGTTTCATGTTACTCATAGGAGAATAAAGGCAAAATACACACTTCTGGCTTGTACAAAATATTTGAAGACAAAAAACCATAACAAATCTTTCAGAAAAATAAGTTTGATATTATATACTTAGTAAATAATGTGAATTAAAGAAATTAAAAATTGAAAATAGATTGCTGTTTCCACTGAAAGGATGGCTGTGTTAAATGATGCTCTCAAATGCTCCTTTAAATAACATATACAGGGAGCATTCACTGTACGGGTACCTACAGGAATGCAGTAGGGAAGCCATATATGAAGCTGTGCCTCATAGAAACCTGGGAAAAGATGTGTAATATAGGTATATCAAAGGCATTCCAGGACAGGCTCCAGACTCAGAGTGAGTCAAACCAAATAAGACTCAATGATTTGAGCTTCCTTTCTCTCTTTCTTTCTCTCTCTCTCTCTGTCTCTCTCTTTCTCTCTCTCCCTCCCTCCCTCTTTCTCTTTCTTTCTCTTACTCTCTTTATTCTTTATTTCTTCTTTCTTACTTTATTGTTTTTCTTCCTCTCTCTTCTTTTGTTTTCTTTTCCTTTCCTTCCTTCAATGAAGAGCACAAAGTTGGGTGGAAGAGAGGATCTGAGAAGAATTGGAAGACTGGAAAGAATTTGATTAAAAACATACAGCATGAAATTATCAAAGAATAAATAAAAAATAAAAGTAAGAAGGCAGAGCAAAACAGGCAAAGAAGGGCCAGTCAGTAGGTTCTGTTCCACTATGGCCTCTGCTTTAGTTCCTGCCTCCAGGTTCCTCTTTTGTATTCCTGCCCTGACTTTACTTCATGAAGTACTTTAAACTCTAAGGTGAAGTTAACCCTTTCCTTCTAAAGTTGCTTTTGCTCAGGTCTTTATCGCAATAATAAAAAGCAAATTAAACACAAACCTTCATTTTGGCTATCCTCATGTGACAAGACAACTCTGTTACAATTGGTCCTCATAAACAGTATTATGGGCTGAGTTTTGCATAATAAAAAAGTTCCAGTCATAAAATATCTGACCTTTTGCTGTCAGTTATGGAACTGTTTGATCAACACTTTGATTTAAGAATATATTTTGCACTGAGGGTACACATCCATAGTCACAAAAGAATGGGATAGAAGGATCACTGAGGTCTATGGATTCAAGACAAGTCTGGTAGCTGCAGTAAGACCCCATTATAAATAGTAATAATGAAAGAGTATACCATCAGAAAATGAACCATGCATCTTTGTAACCCCAGATTTATTGTTTGACTTTAACTCTAGCCTATGTTATATTTACAAACTGTATTCATCATCGAGTTTTAAAATTATGCAGTTTAGCAAAAGTCATTCCTTGTTTGCAATTCTGTGTGTATGATCTCTGCCTTGTAGTTGCTGGAGTGAAAGAAGGAGAACATGCTTTGTCAAACATAGACTAACAGAAGTATCATTCAGTTCAGTATATTCATAATGACGAAAATGTGAGTCCCGATGCTGTGTATTGAACTACACAGTCCCAAAGCATCTTGGATCCCTAACCGCCAACCATTTTCTTTGGAAGTAGAGGTCTTAAGGAAGTAGTAAAGGTTTCCTTGTGGTGTTTGGGACTGGATTCCAGCAAAAGAATGTTTTCTACCACGTGATTAAGTCCCCAGCCTTTTAGTAAATTGAGGCCATGTAACTAGTTCCCTGATTGGACAGAAGTAGACTATTTATACAAAGAAGCAGAGATGAAACACTATTATTCTATCTTCTTGCTAGTTGGAGACACAGAAAGATGGTGACAATCCTCAAACCAGAGTGCAGGCCTTAGTCAGAAACTCATAATCTACTGGCACCTTTAGGAGTTGGGATGTTAGCCTCCAGAACAGGGCAAATGCTATTGCACCCGGAGCTATGATTAAAAAAAAAAAAAGCTGAATTAGTGAATGAGAAAATATTGTTGATAAATATAGACTTAACTACTGCAAGGTCAAAATGAAATTTGGTATAAAAATTCATGCAATGCTATGTCAAGTATTTAATCTGATACAGAATTTTCATTTACAAACCCTTCTTTTTTATTATTTTTATTGTGTTATACATTTTTTCTCTGTTCCCCTACCACTCATTGTGAATGAAACTGGAGTTATCAGTAGATCAAAAGTCAGTGAAACAGCAGAAGGTATTAGCTATGAGAACAATGTACCTTGTGACCATATTTAGCACATTCCTAATTCTAGACACTTGGCAAGTTTATAAAAATGTCATTCGTGAACTTTGTTCTATTGTCATATTTTACTGCCAGATATATTATTTTTCACTTGCCTTTCAATGGGGGCATTAGTGATAATCAATTAAACCAATCTGAGATCTTAATGGCTATATACCACTGGTGTCTTTTCCACAATTAAAGGTAATACTAAGTTTATGCACATTGTTCAGGAATTCAGTTATTTTTATTTTCTTGCTTTATGGGTGCTGTGATGCCTCATAAAATTTCATATTAGCAGTGTCTCCTGCTAGGAAAATAACGTGGCGGTTAAGTTAATTTGCATTTCTCTACTGTAGATATTTAGCTTTGCATATTTGTGTCACTATGTATATTTTCATCCGTTTTATAGAACATCCTCATGGACATTAATGAATTGGAGTGGAGAAGCAGGTTGTGACCTGATATTTAAATATGATTTGCATACTGTTATGGAAAATGAAGGAAGTTTCAGGCTCTTTTAGAAGTGTTAGTAGCAAAGCTGTGTAGCAAAGCATGGCAATTACATGGAGAAACTTGTACTGCTCTTTTTCTCCCTGGCCTCCTTGACCAGAGCTACCAAGAAGCCTGAGGTCAGTGCCCAGGAGAGAGAAGCACACTGACCTGATCCTACACTTGCTTGAATCTGTAAGATTTATGAGAGAAGAAACCTTGTTGGGTTCGCTTGCCGCAGAACCTGACACATATATTAGCAATTAAAAAATATTTGTTAACTCATTAACTAGGCTAAAATGCAATGCAATGTTATTTCTACTGCTTTAGGAAACAAAGAGAAAAGGGCTAAACTGCTTTGTTGAGAATGTTGTCCTCCCTGGTTCAGTTCTGTTTGTACTTGGGAAAAATCCTTGAGAAAAGTCACACACATGGTAGCCACCCTCAAATAGTTTGGATACAGAAGAGAATGTGTGCACCTGCTGTGTTTATTTGTTTACATATTCTACCAATTAGTAAAAGGAAAGGGAAGGAGTCCAGAAGGCAGAAAACCTGAGCAGAGAAATCTTACTTATATTCACGGTGACATGAAGCTCTTCTATCCAGGCAGTGTGGAGGAAAGATTGGAGCTACTCTCTTGGTGTGAAACTGAGAACACCATGGCACTGTGTGGCAAAGGGGAGCACTGCAGAGAAAAGATTTCGTTCAGGTGACATCTAGACATCTGAGGGATCCAGTGAGACAGAGGAGGCATTAGAACTAGAGCTTAGACTATGTCAGCCTGATGGGCTGCATGTTCTGGGAACGAAGACAACTTCAGCAAGATGAGGAATTACACCAAAAGGGCAAATTACATGGCGTGGTGAAGCTGTTAATTCAAATATCTTCATGTCAGACATGCCATAGTGGTGATAATAAGAGTTTATATGCTACCGCTGAAAATTTTATGTTGGAGGGGTTTTAGACACATCAATGTCAACAGAAGCAGTTAACTTAAAACTGTGTTTGGAAAACAATAAGTAATAATACTAATACTAATATTTCTGATTGCATTTTACAATGTGTGTTTTCGGCCCATTGTTGTGTGAGTATATACCGTGTGGATTTCCGCTGATATAAAGCTTCCCATCTTGGAGTGAAGCTTGCTAAGTCACAGGATATTCTAAAGGGAGGTCAAACAGCCCATCGGGCTTGAGAGATCTTAAATTCTTGAAGTAAACAAATCAAAACCTTAAGGAAGTCTCTGAAACTGACAAGACCTGTGATGCTTCTCACTCCCCAGATGCATATAAGCTGGAAGGATACCTTAGAGACACTCACAGACTAGTTAAGCCATTAGATTATCTGTGATACCTAAAAGACTCTAAAGGCCAGCCAAGCCATTAGATTATCTGAGATTCCTAAAAGACAGACCAATCAAGCCATTAGGTTATCTGAGATACATAAAGACTCTTAGACCAACCAAACCATTAGATTACCTGAGATACCTAAAAGACTGCAAGACCAGCCAAGCCATTAAATTGCCTGAGATACCTTATAGACTCTTAGACCACCCAAGTCACTTGAAAGCAGTAGATCAACAAAGCTGCCTGGAGGAAGCTCAGAGTAATTGACACCCTTGAATCTACATTGATTAGTTCAGGTTGGGTGGTGCCCTCCAGGATTTCCGCGTTTGTGAGCTGTCCCCCATGCTGGGGTGGACTTCTGGTACTATTCTTGCCCTTTAGTCATTTCTACTTCTGTAAGTAACCCCTCGCTCAGACTTTTGTAAGTGACCCCAGAAAAAATTAAGAGTTCAACTAGTTGGAGTCCACTGATATCCTTTGTTGGGTTTGGTGCTGGTTGCCTATCCTAGGATGAGGAGATGTTTGTTCACATTTTCACAGGATTAGTGTTGCACAGCAGTGTGTGTGAACATATGTGTGCATATGGAGACCAGAGCTGAATGGCTGGTTCTTCCTCTGTCACTCTCCATGTCCTAGCCTTATGAGAGTCTCTTGCCTAAACAGCAAGCAGCCTGCTATGTGGGCTAATCTGGCTGGCCATCAAGCTATGAGGAACGTGCCTGTCCCTGCCTATCAAGACTATGGTTATAAGCACATGCAGCCAAGAGAAGTCCAATCATACTACAAAAGCATTTGTGCAACTATGTTCATAGCAGCATTGTTTGTAATAGCCAGAACCTGGAAACAACCTAGGTGCCCCTCAATGAAAGAATGGATCAAGAAAGTGTGAAATATATACACATTAGAATACTACTCAGCGGTAAAAATCAATGACATCTTGAATTTTGCTTGCAAATGGACAGAAATAGAAAACGCTATTCTGAGTGAGGTAACCCAAACCCAAAAAGACGATTATGGTATGTATTCACTCATTAGTGGACCCTAGCCATAAAACAAAGGACACTAAGCTTATAGCTCACAAGCCCAGAGAAGCCAAATAGCAAGTTGAACCCAAAGAAAAACATATATAGATTCTCCGGAAATTGCAAGCAAACAAGATCGCGAGGCAATAGTTGGAAGCACAGGAACAGGGAAAGAGGTTGGAATAGAGGGTATGGGGGAAGGGGAGAGGGGGAAGGAGAAGGGAGAAGGGAAGGACTGGGGAGGGCTTGGGGGAATAGGAGGGTGGAGATGGAGGAAAGGTGGATATTGGAGACGGGAATAGGATATCTACATTAAGGGAATCATTTTAGGACTGGCAAGATACTTGGCTCTAGAGGGGATCCCAGGTGTCCACGGGGATGTCCCTGCTAGGTACTTAGGCAGCAGAGAAGAGGGTGCCGGAACTAGCCTTGTCCCATAGTCACATTGATGAATATCTAGATCACTACCATAGAAATTTTGTCCGAGGGATGGAGATAGAGACAGAGACCCATATTCACATCAGAGCAATGGACTGTCCTCCCAAGGTCCAGTCGAAGAGCAAAAGGCGAGAGAAGGTGAGCAAGGAAGTTAGGACTGTGAGGGCTGGTCCACCCACTGAGACAGTGTGCCTGATCTGATGGGAGCTCACCAAATCCAGCTGGACTGAACGAGCATGTGATCAAACCGGACTCTCTGAATGTGGCTGCCAATGGGGGCAGACTGAGAAGCTATCAACAATGACACTAGGACCTATCTCCTCTGCATGTATTATCTTTTCGGGGACCTAGTCTATTTGGATGCACACCTTCCTAGGCCCGGATGGAGGGGGGAGGGCGTTGGACTTCCCACAAGGCAGGGTACCATGCCATCTTTTAAGGAAGCAGGGGGAGGGTGGAGAGGTGGGGGGGAGCGGAAGGGGACTGGGAGAAGGGGAGTAAATGTAAATTTTTTTGAATGGAAAGAAATAAAAGAATATGGAAAAAAAGGGAAAAAAGGCAAGGGTGAAAGAGAGGAACCCCATGCAAAAGTACAATCTACATGGGTAGATTCAGCCACAGATCATGTTGTATACTGTTACTACTGTTACTACATCCAAAACTAAGCATGCAGTGCAGATGGAGGAACAATAATAAATGTCTACATGCATTTATAACTTTCCTACTACTACATTTAAAGATGTGAAACCAATTAATAAAGGCGTATACATCATATTTTAGTCATATTAGTTAGTGATATTTATTGAGTACATTGCTATTAGATAATATTCTCTCACTTATTTAAGTAATATATGAACTTGAACATAAATATCTCAAATAGCTTTAAATGTTCACTAATCTATTTTACCAATATGCAGATTGATCAGGATAATAAAATCCTCACTTCTACAAAAAAAAATGTGAGGCTGGGCACTCAACATTCTTTTCCTCCTCACTGTTATGAAGCCTTGCAAAGAACCCCAGCAGGTCCAACTCCATCCTCTTGAGCTGACTGACCTCCCTGGCCTCCAAAATTTAAAGAAATGCAGGTCTTTTCTTTGTAAACTACTCTCCACAGTGAGTGGTATCATTCTATAGAATCACAAGATAGACAAGATAGTATCTCAAATGCAGGTGATGAGTGCGAGAAAACCATTCAATCAACACACTTCTTCCTCAGGAAATGTTCACTCTATATACTAAGCTATAATGCCAAGAAAATGATTTTCCATGCCCAACACTCTCTTTGGATACTTTATAAATTGCATCTTGTGGATGGCCAATCTGAATATATTTGTGGATTGCAATCACTCCCTCTTTCCTTAAAAACTATCCTTATCACTTCATCTTTCAGCATTGTAAATGAATACATTTTCTCTTTTTCAACCTTGTTTCTTTTCTTTGTTGTGGGATAATCTTTTGTACGCTGTAGTTTTACCTCATCTACCTAAGGTACCTTCTGATTGGTTTAATAAAGAGCTGCAGGGTCAACAGCCTGGCAGGAGAGGATCGGCAGGACTTTTGGGGAGGGAGAGGAACTCGAGGGAACAATCTGAGGAAAGGCAGGAGATAACAAGATGCTGAGGAAGTAAGATAGATAGTACTGATGAGAGGTAATGAGCCATGTGACAGAACGTAGATTAATATAAACAGGTTAATTTAAGTTATAAGAACTAGTTGGTAACAAGTCTAAGCCAAGGCCAAGCTTTCATAATTAATAAGTCTCTGTGCCATTGTTATGGAGCCGGTGATACAAAGAAAGACCCACTACCCTTCTCTGATTCAGAATAAATGTACTTTAAGTGTTTTAAGTAAAATCAATGTTAATGTGTTTAGTGACATTTATTTTTACCTATGTTTATTCAGGCTGATGGAGATACGGATGTATTTTGCAATCATCCTTATAGTATCACTTCCCATTATTCTAAAGTAGTAATATTATTGATTATGTTTATCTCATCTTAATCTTTAAATCTGCATTCTAGGTTTGTTTCAACATTTCTTAATAAATATTGATAATATTATCATGACCCTGATGTTTCATGATCTTAATATGTTCTACTAACTGATTAAATAAAGGATGTATCTTAGGTAGCCTGATCTTTTGTGTACCTACTAAAATAGCAAATGGAAATGTATCACTGGGTTTTACATTCTGTTCTATTTTGGACTGCTGACACTTTTAGATTAAGCAAGGGCAGGTTAAGTTTAGGAGAAAGAAAGTGTTGTAATCAGAAAAGATGTACTACATGAGAAAGCACTTAATATTTATAGTGTTGTGGAGCATCAAGCTGCCGGAACACATAGGGAAATAAAGGGACATACTGAGATGCTGGAGTCCTTGGTAACACAGAGTAAAGGAAGCAGGCCAACTCTATGGGAAAAGTAGTCATAATATAGAGTCGTCTGAGACATGCACATCAGTGAGGTCAGTCTTTGCAAGAATAGATACTGCATTGGTCGATCAAAGCAAATCCTACAAATAATTATGACAAAATGATTATCTGCCCAGGCAAAAGCTTAAGTGATGAACAGGAATGGAGAGAAGGGAGATTTGAAAACCTTTTACTGGCAAAGAAAAGCTCCCATGTGTGTGACTGGGGAGATCAGCAGTAACATGTCATAGGAAAGCTGAGAATTCAAGAATGGAGTAACTGCCTTTGCGGAGTAAGGGTGGAAAATTCTGCGTTCAATGATATGTCAAGTTTTTGTACTAAGTGGAGAACTTTTGCAGAGGTTCCGTTAGTACATCAATTTGGTGACATATGAGAGGGATGTGTGGTCTAGAAATACTAGGACAATTAAAGTAAGAAAAAGAATTTAAAAACACAATAGGAAGATGATAGTTAAATTGGATTAAGCGTAAAAGTCATTAAAATTTTATTTAGTAATACTTATTTCAGGTTAATGTCATAAACGTTCATTTTTTTTATTACATGCAAGAGTTTCTGTTTCTAAAATGTGTGGGTTTGTGAGTGTATGTGTCATCTAACCTTTAAACAGAATGTAATTAAATTGTAATATGTTCTGGAATATTTTTCTCTATTGGATGGTTTAATGTAGATTGTAGATTATAATGCATCTGTCATCAATTTTATTATTTAAAGCACTAACTAATCTGTGTATGTCAGTATATATTCCTGAACATAAATTAGAATATCTGTGATGTGTCATGCTATCACCCATTTTTTCAGCAAACATTTAATGAGCATATAGTTACTGCTGAAGAAATAAAAATAAATATACTCAAATATTCACAATATTGTTTGTATTAAAAAGACAAAGAAAGATTATAAGGTTACACTTGGTAAGAAAGAAGGAAGCATAAGATAAAATGGAATCACACAAGAGAAATATATTATCAACATGGAGATTAGGTTTGGAGTCCCACAGATGACAATTTTGCAAATTCAAATGTTAAGCAGGGGCGAGGTAGCCAGGATCACTCTGATTAGTGAAGCTTGACATCATATTATATAAGTAAGGCAGAAGTCTTTGAGAAACTGAAACTTTGGGGAGATGATGGAAAAGCATTGGGTTTGAGAGTGGAGAACAGGTGGAAAAATATGTCTCTGCGCCATGCTTTGATATGTGAAGAGGAACAAAGGAGGAATCAGTTTTAAGCAGCCTAAGAATTCAACATGAGGTACATTGATGGACATTTGTAATATGATGTGTCAACTGCTGTGACACCTAACCATTTAAGTTGCTTAACAAAATGAAAGTTTGTGTTTCCACTGACATCAAAATACAATATTTAGTATGTGGTGAAGATCTATGTTTAATGTGATCATTCAAGAGCCGTAGGTCTAGCTATCACCTGTCTCTTTCCTATGGATAAATTTAAGATTTTTTTCCCTTGGGAATGGTGAATAAGCAAAGAGAGAGAAAATAGAGCTAAGAAATTTGTCTAGTAAGAGGATTAAGGTAAAATGTGTCTCTTGGGTAACCTGAAAGAACCATAGTTACTGTACCTCACATCCCACTGGTCATGTGGCAGGCATGCAGGCATTCCTGACTCTGAAAAGACTTGGAATTTTGGACTCCGTAAGTGTCCTTCAAAAGGGAGTTAGTGAACAACTCTCTGAAAAATAAGCAAGGACAAAAAATTGCAAAGCGCAATGTTTTCAATGCATCAGACGTCTTGAGTGTTATGAATGCGTACATGGCAATAATTTAAATTTTTGAAATAAAGAAAATTCTTAAGATGATGAAGTGACAATTCTGAACTACGGGATTTCAAGGCTATGGAAAAATAAGGTGGCGTGGGTGACAGAAGCATATAATACAAGCAACCAGAGAAGAAGAAAAGCAAGGAAAGACTATGTGGTAGAAAAGTAGGGCTAAAAGGGGAGAAAAAAAGAATGGACAGAGGCAGCATATATTCCAGGGTAATGAGTAAGAAAGAAATCACTGTCTGCATTCTAAGGTTTCAGTTGTTACTCTGTGGCAAAGGACTGTGATTGTATATAGAACAATAAATTGCCTTGATTTAAGATACATTGTTTATTTCAAGCAGTTTTAAAATTTAATAGTATAAGATCTATATAATCGAACTTCTAGGTTTCAGATTAATTTTTATCAAACTTCTTATTATGTATATTCGAAGTTACTTTTTGTCTGAGAAGTTTTGGCATAATATCTTACCCCAGAGATAAAAATATCAATAAAAGCATTATAATTCAACTTGATGTCTATGTTTATAGTCTGTCTGTTAAATACATTATTTAGATAGCAGATCCCTTGTGTTTGATTCAGAATGTATTATATAATACATTTGCATATGCACTTTGTATATTCCTAACTACATTACTCCTTGTGGAGTTGTATAATTACCACCAAAATAGTGACAATAAACACATGTTGTAAAAATGTTTGGGGGAATACTTCTAAACTGTATTTTCAATAATAAAAATTATTAGGTGCCTCTATTTGGAAATTCTGTTGTTAAAAAAATGGGAAAATACAGACAGAAGAGGAATTCATTATGTGTTTTACTATAAAGACATGCTGAAAGTTTAGGTACAAACTGCTTGACATTAAAAATACCAGAAAGAATTAGTTCTCAGATAGTTGTTTTTCACTGGTCTTTCTCAGAAAAAAAAAATCTTTGATGTGATGATAAAAACATGGGGCCAAGAAATTCAAGTTTGTGAAGCTGGAAAGCATGAGAAATAGAAATTAAGAAATTGAAGAGGGCCAAGACCTCACAAATACTGTAGCTGGTGTAGGTGGGTGCTTTATGCAGATGTGGTTCACAAAGAAGGCCCAAGCCCTGAAGACAGCTTGAGAGAATACCTCAATATTGCCTGTGTAGCAATATAAGGGTAAAGCCACACACCAAGGGAAACAAAATAGACAATCGGTAAATCCTTGAAGCACAGCCAAATTACATTTAAGAACAGTGAATGAACAATATAGTTAAGGGAAAAAGTTTATTACTTAATTACATGAAACATGCTAGTCACTCCAGATTTTGGGAGGTAGAAGCTGGAGGAAGAGATCAATGCTAGCCTGGGCTACATAAAATCCTATCTCAAATAATAAGACTAACAGTAGTATAATAAAATGCACTCATCCTGAATTCAATTCTATTCCCATGTACTCATTCAAAATGCATTAGTTGTCTGTGAGCTTGAATCTCTTCTAGGCACTGAAAACATAAAAACAAAAATAAAACATGCAAAATGCCTTCCAGCAAGAAACTTTAATACTCATAGAAGACTTGTGAGTACATGCAAATAATGGAGGAGTGGAGACATGTTACACTAGTCAGGGTTCCCTGGAGGAACAGAATGAATAAAATTATATATTATGGAATTTCTTCCTTTTCTTCTTTCTCTTCTTCTTCCTTCCCTTTCTCCCACCCTCCTTCATCTTCCTCCTTATTCTCTCATCCCTTCCCCCCCTTCTTCATATTCCTTGATAATTCACTAAGTCAAATTAGTACTACCTATATGTACATGAATGTCTGGCCATCTGAAACCCACCAGAAGACACATCCTCAAAAAATGATTTTTCTATCCCCAGAGGTGTCAAATTCCATTGGTTCCATAGTAAGGGCTTCTCTTTCCACTGATGCCTTTCCTCCCTTAAGTAGTCTTCATTTTCTAATGTGTATGCATATATATATGTATATATATATGTATATATATATACACACACAATTTCCATATATTAGAGATAGTGTGCAAAATAAACATTTCCACCATTATCATCTCTTACTTTCCTTTACTTCTTTTCAAATTTGTTCTTTCTCCACAGTCTCCCTATGATTTAATGTCTCATAGTTTTTAAGTCAAGACTAATATATATATATATAGTCTTTAAATTATATTTTCAATATTTTTATATAAAACTATGTGTATTATATAAGATATATTCATATATTTATAAGAATTATACATATATCTATATAAATATATGTGCATAATATAAAACATATATTTTTGTATTCGTGATAACTTGATGATAATCTTTCCTATCTATGCTGGACATTTGTCTAGCTTATGTGTATAGATCTTGTTCACACATCACAGTCATGGCATATCCATAACACAGCAGTTCTCAGCTGTGGATTTTGCATCCTTTTTGCCTCCTCTTGTGAGATGTTCCTGTCTTGTATGCTAACTTGTGGGGAGTTCACAAATGTGGATTTTTTTCCACCCTGACCAAAGGTCAGAGAGTTCAGTCCTATTCTTTCTTTCAAGCTTATTGACAGGAGATTTGACCCAAGGTACTAACAGGATGTTTTGACCCAGGGTGTGGTTACTTGATGCCTTGGATATTAAGAAGGTTAGTATTTTGTTTCTTGCATCTTGGTGAAGAAGTCTTTTGTCTTCTCACTCTTCTTTGGATGTGGTACATAAAGCCCATGAAAAATAAAGTGGGTAGATTCAGTATTCACTGGGTTGTCCTCCTGAATCTTCTGTGTCTCTGACTTTTCTTTTGCATATGTAATTTTCCCACATGCCATTTTTTAATCCTCAAGCTTGCATCCAAGCACAGAAGAATAAACCGGACAAGACCCAACTGATATATTGTCGCCCAGAGGCAGAATACTGCAAATGGGGCCCCAACATGTGTCAGCAATAACCCCACAATGAGGGCCAGGATTGGACGTGTGACTTGCGTGGAATATAACGTGATGGACACTGCAAGTGAATAAAGACACCACAGGTGAAGAAGTGAAAAGTGAGTGCTCTAATAAATAGTAAATGTGGACGGCCGTTGAGTTTACATTGGGAGTAAAAACTGTAAATTTTAGTCATGGGTCAAGGAAATAGTAAATTTACTTGGGTATATTTTGAAAGCTACGGGAACTAGGGTAGAGTAGCAAGCACCGAAATTTTTAAAGTTTGTAAATAGTTTAAAATTCCCGCTCACTCCCCAACACTGACGGCAAAGCCACTGCAATTTTTGGACTGTAACGGGATTCGACGAAGCATAGATGCAGCCCCACCCTTGACCCCAGTCAGCTCAACCTGTGGGTGCTGTGGTCTCAGAGCCACAGCCACCACCACTCTTGAGCAAATGAGGAAGGAAGCAAGGGAGCCAGAGAACGGAGCACAGGGCACGCGGGTGCCACTCAGTTCTTGCCAGGTGGAGGAGCAGCACGGCCCCACATCTTCTCTGGAGCTCAGGGAAAGGAAGGTGGGGAAGTAAAGACAGGTCGGTTCTGCCCACATGAGCTCCCAGTCAGCCAAGCCTGTGGACTCCACTGTCTCAGAGCAGCTGCAATGGCAAGCATCTGGATGCCTGTGCTGCAGCTTAGTTTGTCAGTTGCCACCACTGCTGTTCTTCAGAGGAACCTATGAGCATGGAAAGCACAGACTGTGTCCTGCCCAAGCTGGGTGAGCAAAGGCAAACTGGGGCTTCCTGGTCCTGATCCCCTGCAGCCCAACAGCTCTAGCCCTACCCTAGTCCAGAGGGCTAACAGCCTTGGTGAACTGCCCTGCCCCTTCAGGAGTCTGTTGAAATGCAAATACATCCTGATGCCCTGGAGAATGGAAACTGCCTATTGTCAGTTAATGAGAGTGTTGCTGCTTGCATTGGAAGGATAGCTTATAAACATTGAATGACTTTCAGAAACCATTGGAAGATATTCAATGGCTAAGCACCAATTCAAAATTCCCTATGGGAGATCTTAAGCCCCTCAATGAGATTCTTAAGGAGATATTGATTCAAGTTCCCCTAGACATCTTACAGACACTCTAGACAGGTACTGGGACAGGTAGAATATGCAATACAGAATTAGCAGGTACATTACATTAATTATGATCAACCTTGCCAAGCATATATTTTACGTACAAGACTTACTCGTACTGCATTATTATAGCAAAATGGTCCTCTTTTAAAGCTACATTTTACCAGTCAAGGTATTAAACCCTTATTTTGAAGCAGTAGCTTGTTTAGTACATAAAAAGCAGATGAAATCTAAGCCACATTTCAAGTTTCCTAATGACTACACAAACTGGAGAGGCAATGAAGATTGTCATAACTCATTGCCTAAAGTGATTTTCATATAAGGGAATTTCTAAAATTATAAAGACATGTAAAGAATCTGGATATAGTAGTAAAACATTTCAACAGTATTTTTCCAGTGGATTATTGAAAATAAAGCAGATATTCCTTATAATCCTCAAGGAAAAGGAATTGTGCAGCATGCACATGACTCCTTGAAATCACAACTTCAAAAGATAAAAAAGGGGAAGTTATACCCTCAGTCAAAAAATAATGCCTTTAATTATGCCCTTTTTATTTGAAATTTCTTGAATGTGGATGCCCATGAGCAATCTGCCATGGGTTGATTTTTGCATGAAGGGACTAGAGTGACCTTTGATAAAGCAAAATGGAAAGACCCTTGCACTGGATTATGAAAAATATCTGATTTTGTTTAAATATGGGGTCTAGGGAATGTTTGTGTTTTTTCACAGGAGGAAAATAAAGCTCAGTGGTTGCCTAAACATCTGGTTTGGTATGTGGAGGAGAGGAATGGCATCATAACTGCTGGTGGCCCCACAGAAAAGTTGCAGTGAGATTGCTGAACTGGTCTTCCTGATCCTCTGATGTCATCATGCTGCATACAGTGTGAGAAGGGAAGGAGACACTTGATGATTTCTGCCTTCTTGATAGATCTGCTACACAGATTTCCAGAACTTAGTGAGTCCTGTTTACACTGAAGTCAGCCCAAGAACACTGACTTAAAGTTTGGGTGTGTATCTACAAAATATCTTGGGGCATAGAACATAAATTTGTCTGTATGATGTTCAATCTGCTGTTGAAATAGTAGATCTGAGAATTGGAACCTCAGAATTTTCACCTCTGGGGGGAAAGAGACCTGTTAATGCAATAGAAACATTGATGGAAGCAATGTGTGGCTGAAACCCTTCTTCAGCACATGAGGAGTGGCCTAACAATCTTTGCTGCTAGTCCTGAACTGGAACAGCTCAAACATATTTTTGGAAGTTGGTAGCCACAATGCAATTAGATTATAGGACAGGAAAAAGACTCATAGCTTACCCATCATAGAAACTTTTTCTTGTTTTTTTTGATTAGAACAAAGTCATGAAAAATGTGATTTGACAAATTATATGTTTATTGGCAATTTTCATACTAGAATTATGGTATTAACCTGTTAATGTTTGTAATTACTTTGAATCATTATGAAGATGTTACTAGTTAGAAAACAGTTAGAGCTTATCTGAGAGAAATTTGACATGATGCCAATTGTCCTTAGGTTTGATATGTTTCATAAGATAAATTTGGATTTCAATGCTGCTAAAACTGTCAAAAACATCCCAGACCAACTTAAAAAGACCATTCCAACTTGGTCATTCTTTACTCCTTTATTAGGAGGTATTATGGCCATAGGAATATGTGTATCACAAGGTATTATATGCCTGTCTTGCAAAGTCTTTCAATGGAAAGTTGTTGCAGAGGTACATGGTGTCTAACAATACACTCTATCTTAACCCTTTGTGAACAGAGGTAGATGGTCAAAGATGGGTAAGATCTTTTTCTGTCCAGGCAGCCTAAGACAGAGTATGCATGATGGAATGTATGTACCAATGATAGGTAATATAGTAGGGAGGAGAGGGCTGCGTTCCAGGCACCTGGTTAGCTTATACCTGAAATAATTACACAGAAACTGTATTAATTAAATGACTGCCTGGCCCATTAGCTCTAGCCTCTTTTTGGCTAACTCTTACATCTTAAACTAACCCATATCTAGTAATCTGTGTATCACCATGGGGTCATGGCTTACTGGGAAGATTCTAACCTATGTCAATCTCAGGCTGGAGAAACATGGCATGTGTCACAGTTTTCTTTCTTCCAGTATTTCATCCTGTCTACTCTGACTATCTGATTTTTGCCCTATCAAAAGGCCAAGGCAGTTTTCTTTATTTAACCAATGAAAGCAATATAAATGAAGAAGCACCCCCTATACCAAGTTAAGTCTGGAAGGTGGAAAAAAACAGACTAAAACAGGCACAGTAATCTGTTTTGTAGCTGAAGAACAGGCTTTAAAAAATGAATAAAAAGGGAAAATCTGTGGAAGCCCACAGAAGTGGATCTGTTCTAAGATGACCAAAGTTCAGAGAATTCAGACCTGTTCTTGGTCTTTAAGCTTATTGACAGGAGGTTTGACCCAAGGTATGACTACTGACAGTATGTGTTGACCTAGGGTGTGGTTACTTGAAACTTTGGGTATTGAGAACGTAATTACTTTGTTTGTTCCCTGCATCTTGGTGAAGAAGTCTTTAATCTTCCTCTTTGTCTTTGGACAGGGTTATATAAAGTCTATAAGAAATAAAAGCAGGCAGATTCAGTATTCACTGGATTACTCTCCCAACTCTTTACTGTGTCTCTGTATTTTCTTTTGTATTTTTATTTTTTCTTTCTGCCATTTCTTAATCCTCACACTTTCCTCCAATCACAGGTTAATAAGCCAGGTGGGACCTGGCTGATGTTGTTGCCAGGACACAGGATATGGCACTAACTAAAATTACTAAAAATAAAACATAACAACTAGGGGAAAAAAGACAAAAATAAAAGAATACACACATACTGTAATCTTAAAATGTCATAAAATCAAAGGGAGAGATTATTAGTAATGTTTATATATATAGATTCAGATTGAGATGATGCATAAATTTACTATTTTAGAACAATATGTTAGTTGTTATTGTTAGCATGAAAGGAATTGATGCTATCCATAAAAAACTTGGATCAGATAGGGAAAAAAACTCAAGTCTCTTAGCAAACTTAAATGATACTGGTAATAGATATCTGTGAGTTAGATGACATTATACTATATCCTCTATTTGTGAGTATATTTAAAACATTCCTTAATGCAAAAGTTTCAAAAGTGTGTCCTCAAATTTTTTTTATTTCTTTCACTATCTAATATGCCCCTTGGTAAATTAGTCATTCCAATTATAAACTAGATAATCTCAATAAATCTCAGCACCTGTATAGCCACTGCTTTCCCACAAATCACCACCTTCTCTCATCTGATCTATTTTAGTCATCTCTCAGTCAGCCTTTGTGTAGCCTTGATATAACAAACATGTATTATTCAAAAAGCATAGTTAGACCATCTTTTGCTCCCCAACACAGTACTTTTCATATGTTTTCCAATGTTTTCTAACCTACTCCTCAAAACATGATCTATGAATTTGTATAATCATCTCAAATTCTGCTTAACCGGAATCTGTCCTTTAGTAAAAGGCAGGGGTCACCTGGGCTAGTACTTGCACAACTCATCTCTCCCACTATCACTCTGAATACATACCCAGCAGTGCACAAATTGATGCTCTAATTTAAAATATGAAGCATAGCAGTCATCCCCTTCTTCAGGATGCTTGCTTTGCTGTTTCTTTAACCTGGCAGCCATTTTCTAGGTACAAGTATGGCTGATCCTGCCCTCAATGTTTACTTTCTTTCTCAGTGTTTCCTTACTCTCTCCACTTACTCATCTTATACACTTTTTTTTTTTGATAAAATGGCCCTCTCGTCACCACGGTGTTAACTAGTCTTTTCCACAATACATATTTTATTGACATACCTTATATATTGTCCATCTTTTATCACTACATAGTCAACCCTAGGAATACCTGACCTCTCCCTGGCTTCTATATCTGTTGGATGTGTGTGCATGTTTTGTTTTGTTGTTTTTCTGCAAAACTTTGAGTGATTATTAAAAAATTGCATGTGGAATAGCAACATACAATTGTTTCAAGTATCTTTAATTGCAAGTTCTTTACCACCTCAAGCATTCCAATATTTTGATCTTCAGCTCTACTTGAAGATATTAGCACAGGCACACTTCTACACCTTTCTCTTCCATAAAATAAAGGATTACATACATTACAAACAGAGTCTGCTTGCGCATTTCTGGCTGCTCAAGCCCAAATAATCACACATATGTTTGTTGCTTAATATTGTTATGTTGGTTGTGATTGTAATTTTTATACTTGATATCTGTTCCTATTGTATATAGTTTTGTATTGAGTTTAAATCTCTCTTATTTAGACAAAAGAGAGAGGTGTTCTAATTGTACATAATTTTATATTGGATTTAAAACTCTCTTATTTAGACAAAAGGGAAAGCTGCCGGGGATCTCCTTCAGCCAAAGGCCTCTGAAATGCTGGACCAGGTTGGGCGTGGCCGTGGGTACCAAAAAACATGCCCGCTTGCTCTCTCTCTCCTCTCTCACCTGGTTTCTGGATTTGTTCCCTATTGTCTGCTCTTGCAGAGGACTGTGATCCATGAGTCCTCCTTAGATAAAGAATCATTCTTTAGACCCAATTCTGAGCTAGTTTCGAACTGTTTTATTTGCATTCTCCTACAACATACCTGAGGCCTTGGACAGATTCTCCCTCCTCTGCTGTCATGATGGTCAATGCGGAGAACTGCTGATGTTGCCTAGAGTTCTTAAACTGCAGACCAGTTACAGAGATGATCTGCTAAGAGCAGATCACTAATTCAGCTGCTTTCTTGTTGACGGAGGGGTTTCTGTCCCTTCTGGTCCTGCAGCCATTCAGCCCCAAAGAAACACACAGACGTCTACATTCATCATAAACTGGTTGGCCCATTATCTCAGGCTTCTTTTAACTCTTATAACTTATATTAGCCCATAACTCTTGTCTATGTCAGCCATGTAGCTTGGTATCTTTCATCATCGAGGCATTCTCATCTTGCTTCCTCTGCTTCTGGGTGACGACTGCAAACTGTCCTTTCCTGTTCCCAGAATTCTCCTCTTCTCATTGCTCCACCTCTACTTCCTGCCTGGCTACTGGCGACTCAGCATTTTATTAAAAATAATACAAGTGACAGGATAAAAGACCATTGTCCCACAGCACATTCTGAACTCTTCAGTCTCCAAGAAAGAATTCTGTACTTACTCTGAAAAGCAACCATGGAACAAAATCAGACTTAGAAATTTAAGAGTTTTTTAAGTTTCCTAAATAATATAGAATTTCAGTTCATTAGCTTTTATAGTAACAACATGATGATGTTCATGTTATAAAACAAATCCTTAAGACTCATATTTCTTTGAGAAAGATGTGTTTAAAAAAAACAGCAAACTTCTTGGATGTACAGGATTAGCACATGTAAGTATTTTAAAAAATGTGGCAAAATTAATAACTCTGTGTAAAGTATGATTTAAATTAACCATTTGTCATTCAGAAGTTAGGCTAAGAATACATTTTTAACTTTAAAAATTGTATTTCTTCCTCTTTTTTATCTAATTTCTATAAAACTTTTTTAAAAATATATGGATTCTACATAATTTATTAAATGACTATTCACTTTTCTAATAATATTAAATAAGGTAAAATGTCACTTTTAATGATAATGGCATCCAATATACAAAATCACCATAAAGCATCATGCAGGTGATAAAGCTGACTGTTTCACTGATATACTTACTCTGTTACTAATGATGCAACTAACCAATTTGCAATTTGCAAGTGAGTGAAATATTGCATGACTAGGATAGTTCTCCCTCCATCGGACAAAAAAGCCCTTGAACCATCCCCAGCCAGGTAAATACAGGGGCAAAATGAGTGCACAAATATAAGATGTTCTGGCTTCATGCTTTTTTCCTCCTACTTTTCCTGTTAACCTATCCCATACCAACCAAAAAAAAAATGCTATTGGCACTCTGTATCTAAATCCTTAAGGTTTATGACAGGAGAGAAGGCTAGTGACTGAGAACACTGGGTACTCTTCCGGAGGTCCTAAATTTGATTTCCAGCACCCATATGGGGGCTGACAGCCATCTATGACCCTAGTTCCAGGAGATCCAACATCCCCTTCTGACCTCCTCAGGCACTTTACACACATGGTACACATACATATGTGCATGTAACACACCGAAACACATAAAATAATAAATTATTTTTTTAAAAAATTAAGCAAAAAGAAATTCCTTAGTGTCTAAGACCAAAGAGAACATAAGAGTTCCTTTACATTTTTATAAGATGACCAGTCCCAGGGACAGATTCTTATTGTTTCTGTTGGAGTTATATATTGACTCCATTAAAAATAGTTACCATGAAAGAGTCTTCAAATGAACAGGGTTTTCATATAAGAATAGGGGAAATTCCTCTAGAATCTCATGATTAATACTGAAGCAAAGCAACTTCTAGAATAAATTTGGGAAAATGTAGAGCACATTTTTTTGTGAATTGCTGCAGAGGACAGATACAACAGCAGATGTTTAATTCATTTTAGACCTTCCTGCTACCCAACAGGAAACCATTGTCCTAGGAGCTGCATTGTACTTTGTTTCTTCAGCACGGCAAAAAAAAAAAAATCCATAATTTTAAGGTGGTAAATAATAGTTTATTCCTAGAAAGGAAAATTTGGTTAAGTTCTTAAAGAATACCATTTTTGGAAGTGACTTAGAAATCATTCTAAAGACCAGGAGTTTTGTGACAGTACATACTAGCATGGAAATTAACATGCACACATTAACATGCTGTCAGGACTTTCTCATTTGTTTCAAAGCTTGAGAAAGTATAACAGCTGGAAGAAGATTTCTGTCATACAAATAACTGAGTAAACAGACAAGGTGAAAGTTGCTTCCAGTAAATCATGTACTCTCCTTTTGACCGTCCAGGTAGGAATATACAGAAATAATGAACCAAATTACAAAAACAAGAAATTTAATTAACAAAGAAAGCAGAAGGTTCTTGTTTCTTGACATAGCTTTGAAAACCACACTACTCCTCACACTTTTATCATGGATCTTTTTAATTATGTCATTAATAATTAATTTTGTCCAAGAGAAGTGTAGAGCAGCGCAGGTGTTACCACTGTCCTGTATGTCATGAGATAAACAGTGAGGTGACCCAGTAAGCTTCACAGTAGGAAGACTTTAGATCTGTTCTGATCACAGTTGTCCTTGACGCTCAGGGCAGAGCCTTCTTCACAGATAAAGAAGCATGGATATTTTTAAGTGAATTACCTAATTATTATGATATTGTCATTACAGAATATTGTCTTTTGATCAGAAATAATATATTAATATTTTATAATTATATTTATATAACATATTTATATAAAATATAATATTTTATAACAATATTAATAATTAGTGACTGTAACCTGTCATTTTAAATGTGAACAAGACCAGGTCAGAAAAGCAAAGGATTAAAAACAATGAAAGTAATGAAAACTCAGAGACAGTATTAATTTTTAGAGTTGCATGATTAACAGAGGTTGTATTTCTTAGAGAAATACTACATCAGAGCATCACAAACCTGTGCGACTAAAATCCCAAGCAGCATTAGCCTCCACACTGGAGGGAATGTTGTGAAGCAGGACATCACTCTACAGCATGTACAGGTGATCACAGAAAACTACTTGTGCCAATGATTGCTGTTCCTTCTTGCAGTTATGAAATTTAAACACATCTTCAGAGACTGTGAAATCCCATGCATTCTGGATGCAACTTTCCAAACACCCTGATGACCCTGAGTGAAGACAGCACCTTTCTCTTTTGTGTGTGTATGTGTATTGTTTGCATCTGAGAAGCATCTGGATTCTGTGAGGCCATTTTAGAGTACAAAATGATAGCACCATCTTTAAATTAGGCAGTTGTCTTTACTAGAGAGAACTTCCATGGGAAGAGGATCTTGGAGCACCTATAAGGCTTGGCAGCACATCTGTTTGGCTGCTTTCTTGAAAAAAGGCTCCACGTGTCATTATGATTCATTGTTTTGATGCAGGAGTACAATGTCAGAGACATGGTGCCAGAAATTCTGAATGGAGCTTCATCTACCAGCACGGAACAGGAATCTATCAGAGCCAAAGATGGAATCACTCTTTAATATTGAAACAGAATGTAGTTTTCTTTATAAACATCACAGAAACAAAATCTAAGTGCTTGATAGTTTAATATGGGAAAATGGTTTTATCCTTTTTCTTTCCTTTTTTTCCCTCTCCTCTCCTCCCCTCTCTTCCCTCTTTTCTCTTTTTCTTCCCTCTCCTCTCCTTTTTCTCTTTTCTCTTTTCCAGTTGAATGCTTTGGAGGAAGACAAGTAAATAAAAATCTCACAAAAAAACTTCTTGACAAATTCCTAGGCTAAGGAAATTAAGTGGTATAATTAAGATAAATCTTCAAATTGCAGATACTACTAAAAACAAAGCAAGCCAAATATCCCTCATACTTCAGCACAGTACTGATAAGCACCACAGCCAAGTTACCAGGAAAGTAAACTTTTGGAACTGCCACCAAGTTACCAGCATGATAAATCGTGAGCACCACAACCCACAGTATGAGCCTCACAACAAGTTGCCAACACAATAAATGAGGAACATCACAAGCAGGTTATCAGCACTATAAACCATTTGAGCTTCTCAACCAGGTTACAGCACAATAAACTATGAGCATCAACACCCAGTTATCAACAGAATAATCCTTGTGCATAACAACTTAGTTACTAGAACACTGACATTACCAGTTTTGAACCAATAATTGAAATCTGACAGCTACTAGAAATATACAAATGTTCCAAAACTGTTGCCTCAAGCCTGTACTGAATGTTATAGTCTTACCAAACTCCCTCTGGGTACAAACCCCTAGGAAACAACCTTTTCTGGACCTTATTTCTGATCATTTTAAATACGGCATCTATATTTGTGATGATTTCTCATTGCTGTCACAGAAAGTATCTGTGTGGGAGACATTGACCTAAATGAATGCAAGATAATAGACTTGCTCTCACAAGACCTTAAGGCAAAATATTTCAGAGACTTCATTTGACAATACATATGTATCAGTGTCACTTGACAATACTTATGTACCTGTGTGGTCATTAGTCTTAGTTATAACCTGTTACAGAATAACAAAAAAAAAAAAACCACAAAGCTAGGCATCCAGGAATGTGTTGTTTCCATAGTTCTCCCTATACCACTCTTTCCCAGAATTAGAACGTCTTTTCCTCTTTGCTCCAGAATTTTAAGCCACTGGTGTTTGGTTCTGACTCCCATCAGCTTTAGAGGTGAGATCTGGAGGTACAGTATCTGATTTCCTGGGTCTGCTGCTGTTAGAATTGGAGTCAGTTATGCCTCCAGAATTCTTGGGTTTCTACCTTTTAGCAGACACATCACTGAACTCCTCACCTTTCATAATTATGTAAGAACCAAAACCCCAACGTCCATTTTATTTGCAATATATCGACTCTTTCTATCATCTAACAATCATCCATTTATCATCTATTGATCTCTACTGCTATGACACACTGTGACTGAACTGTGAACCAAAATAAATTCCTTCTCTATCCAGTTGCTTTGTCACACATCACAGCAATAGTAAAACAAAACAACAGGAAAGTAGTAATATCCCTAATTGGCTTGTCACTCTAGAAGGACTGTCAGTTCAGGTGACTGATTCCCTCTAGAAAACCAATTTTTAGTCTTCATAGAAACAAGTAGGATTTTTCCCTATATGTAATTTATAATTCCATTATATCTATGTAGATCTGTATGGCCTTGATTTCTTCTTTGTAGATGGAATTTATCTTAAGTTCTCCTACATATCCATGAAGCAACATGTATCTGTAGATCTATTCTTTCTCCCTTTTGTCCAGCTGAATGACAGTAAAAATGACTGGTGTCATGCAGGAAGGCCTGCAGGTTCTACTATACTAACCATAGAGATGTGGGATTCCCCTCTGTATGCTGTGAAAACCATTGGTTAATAAGGAAACTGGCTTGGCCTGATAGGATAGATAGGTGGGAAAAACTAAACTGAATGCTGGGAAATAGGAGATGGAAGAGGGAGAAGCCATGTAACCCTACCAGAGACAGATGCCGGAACTTCAGCTGATATGCCACAGCCATGTGGTGATACACAGATTACTGGAAATGGGTTAAATTAATATGTAAGAGTTAGCCAAAAAGAAGCTAGAGTTAATGGGCCAAGCAGTATTTTAAATAATATACTTTCTATGTGATTATTTCAGGACTGAGCATCTGGGAACCAACAATTGGCTTCCTTACAACGAACTGGCATGCTAATGTGGTATACAAAATCCACATAAAACCTGAAAGGGCTTGGAAAGGAATTATAGACACTAAGAAACAAAGTTTAGCCACTTTTTTTCTGAATGTGCTTTGCTTGCTGTTGGCATACTGCGGCTCCCTTAAGAGAAGTTTTCCTGACTTGGTGGTAGCAGAAAAAAATCCATGGTTTTAAAATGCTGGCTCTCTGGGCCTTGCTGCCAGTGTGACCTCTGGCTCTTTCAGGGGGCTGAGCATTTAAATGAGATTTGTGAGCAGAGTGTTACACCTTACTTAATAAAGGCATAGATGCTCTGTGTGCCTAAAAATGAGGCTGTGAGCATGGCTCTCAGAGACAGCAAACAGCTCTGCCATATATGACCGGCAGAGCAAGCAGGAAGTGCTGTATTTCCCCTAGTAATGCAGCCACTTAAGTTCATAAGAAGCACTTAGCATTTTAAGAAGCAGCTCTGGTCAGAAAATAATTATAAATACACAATAAAGACAAATCCAGATGGAAAAGACCTCTAAATGGATTACAGTGTTGGATAAATGTATGTAGGCTTGGGAGAGAGAAGAAAAGGAGTATAAGAGAGTTATAAAAGGAAATAAATAGTTTTAAAAATAAAACAAAGTCTTTAAAGGAACAGAGTACAGACAGCCATAAAGGAGTAACTCATTAGAATACTACTCAGCGGTAAAAAACAAGGACATCTTGAAGTTTGCATGCAAATGGATGGAAATAGAAAACGCTATCCTGAGTGAGGTAACCCAAACCCAGAAAGATGATTATGGTATGTACTCACTCATTAGTGGACCCTAGCTATAAAATAAAGGTCACCAAGCACTTAGCTCGCAAGCCCAGAGAAGCT
>PVIU01006846.1:0-97414 GCA_004026605.1 Ondatra zibethicus
ATAAGGGCACCCATAAATGTCTTCTAGCCTGAGGGGACAAAGGCAGCATTAGTCTCCCCAAATCAGTCAGTTCTGCCAGCTCCTCCCTCCAACCTCCTCCCATCACCTTTAAGAGTCCCTTGAATATGCCCCTCCCTCCCCACCACTCCCCCTTGACTATCCTGGTCTACCAGGTTCTCGTCATCGTCTATTTTGGTGGTCTCCATCTGGAAACCTCTCTTCCAGCCTCTCAGACCTTCTTTCCCTTTACCCTAAATATTTCTTTGATGTCCCAGTCCCTTTAATTCATTGTCCATCAGAGACTCACAGAGGAACACGCTCAGGAAGCCCCTGTTGTGGGAGATAATGGCATCCTAAAAGGCCCTAGTAGGTGGACAAAGCTCACCAATGTCCCAAACTGCCCACATTTTTGTTAACTTGCGTGATGATAGAATTGTGTCCAGCACCCTGCCTGCTGTCTTCTTCTGCTTTGACCCTAGCCTAGGTATTTTTTTAAATTTTATTTTATTGATTTTTATTGAGCTCTACATTTTTCACTGCTCCCCTCCCTGCCTCTCCCCTCCCCTTCAATACTCCACAAAGTCCCCATGCTCCCAGTTTACTCAGGAGATCTTGTCTTTTTATACTTCCCATGTAGATTAGATCCATGTATGTCTCTCTTAGGGTCCTCATTGTTGTCTAGGTTCTCTGGGATTGTGATTTGTAGGCTGGTTTTCTTTGCTTTATGTTTAAAAAACACTTTTGAGTTTGATAATTTGATAATTGTCTTTCTGTGTCTGGGTTACCTCACTCAAAATGATGTTGTCTAGCTCCATTCATTTGCCTGCAAAATTGAAGATGTCATTTTTTTTCTGCTGTGTAGTACTCTGGTGTAGGAGGTCCTTCTGTATTTCTGTTGCTTTCATTGGTTAAGTAAAGAGACTGCCTTGGCCTTTTGATAGGGCCGCCCTTAGGTGGGCGGAGTAGACAGAACAGAATGATGGGGAGAAGGGAAGTGTGGCAGACAACATGGTTCTCCAGCCCAAGATGGATGCTGGTTAGACTCATGCCGGTAAGCCACAGTCAAGTAGCGATACACATTAATGGAAATGGGTTAATCAAGATGTGAGAGTTAGCCAATAAGAGGGCCCGGCAGTATTTAAATGAATACTATTTCTGTGTAATTATTTCGGGGTGGGGGTAAGCTAGCCAGGCACCGGGAACGCGGCTGGGCAGCTAGGAGCAGGGTGCTGGTAACACAGCCCGCGCCTCATACTACAGTACTCCATTGTGTAAATGTTCAATATTTTTGACCCTAGCTTAGTTTTACAGGTGTTGATTGCTCTGACTTCACAGTACACGCCAATTTAGCACTACCTGAAAATTTCCACTGAGTTCATGGTTTCTTTCAGACTATTTTTCTTTCCATTTGGATGTAAACTCACAGAAGCAGAGGGCTTATCTGTTCCTCTCAGCACTCTAAGCCCAGTCCTAGACAGAGCCTCCCAGAGTGGGAACAATCAATACATATGGAATGCACACTCGTGCTTATCTGCATAATAAATATTACACAGCGTGTAACATGATATGTGTAATTGCTGAACTATATACCAAGTAGCCATCCGTGCTTCCCCTATAAAGCCCCACTGCAAACACACATGCACAGATATATCCCACACCCAATGGACAGACTTTACATACAAATTTGGTCCTAAATTTTAAAATCTGCCATTGTACATCTATCCCAGTGAAGTAAAAACCAAACAACTAAAACTAACACATTTTTGTTTTGGTTTGGTTTTGAGACAGGATCTCTCTATATAGCTGCCTGTCCTGGAATTCACTATGGGCACCAGGCAGCCCTGGACATAGAGATCTTCTTGTCACTATCTACTAAGTGCTTGGATTGAAGGCCCCGTGCCCAGCTTAAAAAAAAATTTAAAGGGAAAAAAGCAGAGTAGCATGTATTAAATGGAAACGGAGGCCACATCCAAAGCGTTCCTGGCAAAGAAGCCAAGACAGCCCCGAGGGACCTTGACTTTGGCTTGTGAGTGACCAGCTGAGCTCGAGCAATGTCTTGTAAGTGGCTGCAGTAGGGCTAAGACTCTAGCTCAGTGGTACAGTGTTTGCATGGCAGCTTGGAGTCTTGGATTCTATCCCCAGTGGCTCAAAAATGAGAAATAAATGCCTGTTTGTGCATTAAAGACAATTCAAGCTTAACCAGAAATAGTCAACATAGTTACATAGCTAGGGGCTTCCCAACGGGGTAGACCAAATGAGGCAATTCTCCAGCTGCAGCCAAGGGAGCATTCTCTTTGCTTCTATTTTGTGTGCCCGGGAAGGCTTTCCTCTGCAGTCCCTTAGTGCAGCTCAAAGATCAGCTCTTGTTAGTTACCTCATTCATGAATCCGTGTTTGCCAAATCAATTAAAAAAGTCACTGTGCCCCAATTTTTCTCAATCTGAAAAATTATTACTTCAGAAGGCAGAAACATTTGGGAAGAATAAAATGCCAAATTTTAAATATGGTATAACTCAGAAATACCAACTCCCCCTTATGAGAGAGGGTCTCTTGTTGGCCTGGAGCTCAAGGATAGACAGGTTTGCCAGTCACTGGGGATCAGCTTGTCTCTACCTCCCCTGCAATGGGCTTACAAGTACTTATTACCATATTCAGCATTTTTATTTTTGGTTTTTTGAGACAGGGTTTCTCTGTAGCTTTAGAGCCTGTCCTGGAACTAGCTCTTGTAGACCAGGCTGGCCTTGAACTCACAGAGATCTGCCTGCCTCTGCCTCCTAAGTGCTGGGATTAAAGGTGTGCACAACCACCACCTGGCTTTAGCATTTTTCTATGAGTTCTGAGGACTGAATTTATATACTCTTGCTTGCTGGGCATTCACTTTACTGACTGATCTATCTCTCCAGACATCATATATAGACACAATTTTACCACTTACATCTGAACCAAAGTTTCATAGAAATTTTGAAAGAAGAACAAATAAACCTCAATGTAAGTCAGGGCTTCTTGAAGTCCTTTGCAAATAAAAAAATTGTATAGCCCAAGAAACAAGATGTAAACAATATATTTAGACTTAAAACCATCAACCTCCAAAATCATCAGCTTTCTCCCTGTTCTGAGCAATATATTAAACTACTCCATGATCAGTGTGCTTTAAAATTATAGGAAGAATTTATGCTGTAATCATTATGTAAATTGCAGGAGATTTGAGGCATTACAACTGCCTGGAACAGTGAGAGTGGAGCATGCTCTATGTCACTGCCCACACTGTTTACACCTATAAAGGTAGTAAGCACTCAGATTGTTGACTGCTCTGGTTAACGAATGCAGGTAGAAGGAAATGCAGAGGTCTGGAACACACTGAGACAAAGTCAGGAAGAGAGAATGACCCTGATGACAGTATAGAACGATGAAACCATGATTTCATAGTATCTGAAAAGGCTGTTTTTCTTTTCATTAAGAAGTTACCTGTATGAATATGTGCATATATATGCAGTTGGCCTTCTGCATCTAAAGAGTCAACTAAGCGTGACTCAAAAATATTTGGCATAGAACTTTGTGCTGAGCACATGCAGGCTCTTTCTTGTCACTGTTCCAGAAACAATACAGTGTTAACAGTGATTTGTCCCACATTGACATTGACTTTCTTGGGGGTTCTAAGTGACCTGAGGTGATTTAAAGTACACGGGAAGAAATTTACAAGGATTATATCCAAATTCTATAATATTTTATATATAAGATTTAGACTTTTGTGGTAGCTGAGGGGGATCTTGGAACCAATCTATGAACACCAAGGGACAACTGTGTATATGATATATAAAATGTATGCATGTAAATATTTACATTTAAATATACCTTAAAATAGGATTGTTTTCAAATGGATGATTGTTGGAGTAAGAAGCAGGGAGCACAAGGTACTTGATGGAAGAAATGAATAAAACCCTTCAATTTGTTGAAGAAAATTTCCTCATAAGGAGCTGATAGAAATTCTTGAAGGGAAAAGAAACTGACTTACTTCATATAGTGTCTGAGAAAGGACGACCAGACAATGAGAATGAGGAAGACCAGATATGCATCTTGCAGAAGGAAGAAACTTCTATGTGACGGAGCAGGGGCAAGGTGTGGACCACCCATGTCTCCATGTCTGGGTGTTTATGGGTATTACCTCAACGAATAGGATACTCTGGGATAGCCAATGAAAAGACACCCCCAGTAAAGACTATCGATGGTCACCTAAAACGTGGAAGGATTTTCCCACCATGGAAAGGCATTACTTTTGGGAAATCACAGATTCAAATCTGGTCCAGCCATTAAGTAGAGAAAGGCAAAGCTGCTTACTTCAGGCTGGGGATTGTTAGCTCTATGTTGAACTTCTCAGCCACATGTATCTCCCAGATGCACTCCGTGTCTGTGGGGTAGTTCATAGGGTACCAAGGACTGGAGAAGGATCCTGAGAGACTCGAAATGACTCCTCCACAAGAGTTACTTCCTTCTGAGAAAGCAGATGAGAGACTTGTGGTTGGCATTTTTAGGAATGCACTTGGCATTTTCCTAGATGCAGAATTCAGAATAACATCAAATTCTACACTGGGAATCATAAAATGGGAAGAGATTTGGCTGGTCATAGTTTGGCTGGTACAAGTAGGTATAGATCTAAGAGGGGATGTAGGAGAATAAAATACATACGATTGGCAAGCTGGACTCTAAAACTGATTGAGAATGAGGCGTGTGTGTGTATAATGGGGCATGTGGTAGCATCTAGGCTACATGTTAGGTTTGTGCAGGTACATGTACACATGTGTGATTAGGTGGACAGAGGCTAGCCTTGTATTGTGTTCAACTGCTTCCCACCATGTTTTTTTTTCTTTTTTGAGACAGGGTCCTCATTGAACTAGAACTCACTGATTAACCTGACTGGCTTGCCAGTGAATCTTAAAAATCCCAAGAATTCGCCCATATTCATCTTTCCAATGTTGGTATTATAAGCATACAGCACTATGCTTGTTTTTTTTTATGTGGGTTCTGGGGCTAATACTTAGATCCTTGTATTTGCAAACACTACCAACTGAGCTATTTCCAGTCCCCTAAACTATGTATATAATTCTTTAATGGTCTTCCTAGATGCACACGTGAAAGCCAGCTCAACTCAAGTGGGGACAACATAGCTGCTTGTGAGGGCTGGGGATTGTTTTTATCCCACCATTCCCTCCCCTCATGTCAAACAGACAGGCAGGCACCAATGCTGCTTGTATGAGTTATCACAATGCCATTCATGTTTGTATGTTATAGGTCATAATTTCAAGCAAGATATCCCTGTGGTATGTGGGATTGATAAAAGGAAGTTTCAAAAAAAAATCCAAACCAAAGAAAACCAGAATAGAGTCAGCATTATATAGTCATTTTATATTCAAATGCCAATGAACACACATATTACTACTTTCAAGTTTTAACAAATAGTTTGGAGACATGAAATCAAGTCATCGCAGACATGATATCTATTCCGCATGAGTACTAGGTTCACCAAGTCAAGCGCTGGCCTGACTGGAGCACCTCTGTCTTTTTATACATAGACTGTGTAATGCTTCGAGCACCAAAAGCCAGGAGGCCAAAACTCAGAATCCTTATAGTCAATCTGGGGATGGGTAGGCTGGAAAAGGGTTCCGTTGAGGGAGGAGGAACATCACTGGGGATTGCCGCTGCATGCTCAAACTCCCATCTTTCTCCCAGCAGGTGTCCTGTTAGCTTTGATTTTTAGACAGTTTGTATTTCAATATTCTGTTCTATAAGTGTCTACCAGATGGTAGGCCAAAGGCAAGAAGCTTTGAAAGTTTGTCCCATGGAATTCTGGTACTCGATTGAGGTTGACATGAAGAGCTTAGTGGAGGAGTTTGAAACAAACAGGTCAGATGGTTCAAGAACTCCCTTAACCCCCGGTCTCCCTCTTTGGTCAGGTCTGATGCGAAGTTCAGCAGTGATGAATGCTAGCAACTCGCCCCTCATTCTTGGTTCTTTATCAAGAGGGTTGCTGGGTAGCAATAGAATGCTTTTTTCTAATCTAAAGTATCTCAAAAGTAATTTTTGTGCCTAGGCAGGTACCGCTATGTTCTGTCCATAATTGGTTTATTGGGTTCTGTTTAGACACTGATGGTCTTTGCCCTTTGTGATTGTTTGAATGAGATTGGTCCCATAAGCTCATATATTCGAATGCTTGATTTGCAGTTAGTGGAACCATGTAGGAAGGATTAGGGGTTGTGGTTTTGTTAGAGGAGGTGGGGTGGGCTTTGAGGATTTAAAAGCCCATCCCATTTTCAATTCTCTCTCTCTCTCTCTCTCTCTCTCTCTCTCTCTCTCTCTCTCTCTGTCTAACTTGTGGATCATATATAAACTCTCAGTTACTGCTCCAGTGACCTGCCTTGCCTGCCTGCCTCCATATTCCCCACCATGATTGTCATTATGGATTCACCCTCTGAAACTGTAAGCCCAATAAACTCTTTCTTCTGCAAGTTGCCTGAGTCATGGTGTCTCTTCACAGCAGAACAGAAACTAAGATAGAAGTTGGTACAAGGGAATGAGGTATTGCTGTGACAGGCCTGACCATGCTGTTTTTTGTAGAAAAAATATGAAAGATGTTGAGACTTAGGATTGAAAAAGTGGTTGAATGTTGTAAGTGGGACTTAATTGCTCATCCTAGTAGGAGCTTGAAGGACAGTAGTGCTGAGAGCAATGTGACCTATGGAAGCCCAGCTCAAGAGGTTTCAGATTAACAACTGAGCTAGAGATTATTCTTATGATATTTTGGCAAATATTGTAGTTTTTGTTCTTGTCCTAAGAATCTTCCTGAGGTTTACCTGAAGAGTTTTGGACTAATGTTGTCGGCAGAGGAGATATCCAAGATACCCAAATATTGACTCTGCCATCACTTCACTATGGAATACAATCTGGACTTGGGTTATCAGATTGTCAAGAGACCTCTACCAAGTTACCACTAAATGTGCTATGGTCTTGCCAGCGCAGGATATGACAGCTACCAGAAACCTTGCTATGCCCCCAAAACACCATAAGGTACACTCCCAACTGTGGTATTTGGCTGGTCCTCAGGCCTTCACAGGAGGTAGACAGTAGCAACAATTACTCAGTAGGATTGGGAAGAGTTGAGGTAAAGTCTCAGGAGCTCAAGTCAGAGTTGAGGACAGTGGGGAACCCATTCCTGAGAAACATAATGAAGCAAGAGGCAGGAGCCCACAAGTGCTGGCTCTAGAAGGAGTCCTGAGCTTTGGTGATGGGCACTGCAGTACACTGCCATTGAGCAGGTGACTAGAAGTTCTGCCTTGTGTGTTAGTTAAGTTAGAAGGTCCACAGAGCAGTCTCGGATGGTCTACTTTCTTAGCAGCGTTGTGCTTTCACCCCAGGGGGAGGGTTTGCTAGTGAATGCATCTTACTTTTCCTGCATGCTTGCACCTCTTGACCCATGTCCCTGTGTCCCCTTCTCTCTCCTCCACATTTCAGCTCTCTCCTCAGTGACAGTGACTTCTTTATCCTTCATCCTCCTGCCCTCCCTTGCTCTGCCACCAGAGAGGATGGTTTGGGATCTAGTTCCATTTGGAAAATGTCACAGCCAGCTTTTGTCTGAGCTGCTGTTTTATTTTATGACTATTTAGGGAGGGGGAAGAATGCAGGATATGGGCTGTGTCGTGGCATCTCCATGCATAAGCATCATTGTACTCTGCCTTTGTCCATTTCCCTCTGAAGCTGCACTTCCTCATCCCCCACTTCCTCTTAGTTCGCTTTCTTTCTTCAGTTACTTCCCACTTCTGTGCTCCTATTACACAAGTTCCACTACTCTCTCTACTTCATACCTCCTTTAAAACCCATCCTCCCCTCTCATAGCCCCTCCTTTTAGTTTCATGGCCTAGAAGTGCGCGCACACACGCGCGCGCACACACACGTACGTACATCTTTTCCAGCTATACATCTCACAGGGGATTAATGTGCAGGGACTGTAAAGAAGTAATGTTATTGTTGTTGTTGTTTTTAATTTCTGCTGCACATCAGAATCACATGGGAGATTGCCTATTGCTGGTGACTAGGAGTGGCCCTCAAGGTTCTGATGTGACCAGTCTGAGGAGCAGCTGAGGCACTGGGAATCTCAGAGATTTCCCGGGTGGCTCCAATGTGCAGGCAGAATTGGAAATCACTGCTCTGGTCACCGTCCACCAGTGTATAGGAGAGGACACAGATTTCTCAGCCTTGAAGAGATGGAATTTACAGTGTTGAACTTACCTGAGGGTGAAGGAGTCACCTCTGCATCTACATGAACAGGAAACAAATTAATTCAGGGATTTTAAATTAAATTCCATGGAGACAAAGAAATATTAGTTTTTCTAATGTGGGCATGTCTCAAGCAGATAGGTTTCATGCTATATAAGCAAGCTTATAGATATAGTTTTTCCTGGGAAAGGAGCAGACAATAGGAAAAGCTAACTAAATGTGCCTGGACATCTGTCTCCAGAACAGTCAGACATTCCCTGTCTACCATGCTGAACGGGTGTTCCTCCTGACAATTAACCAGTTCTAGAATCACCTAGGAGACAAACCCCTGGGCTTGTTTAAGAAGTTTCTAATTCGGTTTACTGAGGTAGAAAGCCCCACTCTAAATGTGGGCAGCTCCATTGCATGGGGTGCGGTCCCAGACTGCCTGAAAAGAAGTTCGGTGCCAGAATTCACCTTTCTCTGCTTCCTGGCTTCAATACAATATGACTAGCTCTCTCAAGCTCCGTCTTCCATGATTCTCTGGCAGAGTAGACTGCACCTGAACTACAAGTCAAAACAAACTCTCCCGTCTATAAGTTGCTTTTGTCTGGAATTTTGTTTACAGCTATGAGAAAAGTAACCAATATGGCCATTTTCAATAGAGTCACATCCCTGTTCTGCTCATGGCTAAGCTGCCTCATTGAAGGAACTCATTATGGGAGGCACTGTACCTGAGCAGATAACGCCAGCATCTTCGTGGTGGCCACAGTTGTGGTCTAACCAGGCAGAGCTGGGGCACTGGCCAAAGTGGTTCTCCTTTCCTGAGCACTGAATGTTGTCCAGGAGGATGTTTCCAGAGCCTGGGCCAAAGTAGGCACTTCCAGGAGCAGCAATGGCATGGCCACACCCCAGTTGTTTGCAGACGACCTCAGCTTCATTCATGTCCCACAAGTCATCACACACGGTACCCCAGGCCCCCTGATGGAGGACCTCAACACGTCCCGAGCACTGTCCAGAGCTGCCTGCCAGCCGCAGCACCAGTCTGTCTTCTAAACGGAAGAAGATTTCACTTTTGAGCGTGGGAAGATTTATGTAGGAAGTGACTCCTACAGGCTGTGCCACGGCCAAGGCTAATACAAGCATAAACCCTTGTGTAGTTGTCTTGAAACCCAAAGGTGAAAGAGTAAGACAGAAACAGGGGTAAAATCTCGTTCTGCTGCTGCCCTCTCCTTGGCAATCCCTTCATCTCTCTGAGCTGTTTCCTCATTTGAAAAGTAAGGAATCTAGCAAGAGTTTATCCCAGAGGCCCTTAGGGTGAATTAGTGAGAGCACGCATATAAGACACACAGAACACACCCAGAAAGGAATTTCTTTTCTCAGGGACAAACAAACCCAAACCTCAGACAGGAACTTACTAATTATCTGGTTTTATGGCAGCCTCAAAGAATTATTGGGGTTTCTGCATGGGGAACCTGAACATCAAAAAAATCTCACAACTGGCAGGCAGTGTTCCTTGTAGGGTACAAACTGAACCTAGCTTTGGAATGACTGGCTACAAGGCCAAGGCTAAAAAGGAATCCCGAAAGCCTCTAGTTGGGAGTGAGTCTGTTTTTTAGGGCATGCTGGGTCAATAGGTAGAGGGAAGTAGAATCTCCAGGGGTGTCGGGCACTCACATTTTGCTTGCTATCTGGCCCCCATGGTGAGAAAATCTAGCCCCTCGTGAAGCAGGGGTGATGTGTGTGTGTGGGGGGGGGTAAAACAGAACCAAGTCTGTAATAGGAGAGTCAAGTAAGAAATTGTTCTCTATCATATCCCCGAAGATACCCGACTCTTCCTACCTGACCTCCTTCCATCTTGTGAAATTGCATTGAAAAAAGCATAAAAGCCAGTGTTTGTTGTCATATAATCACTTCGGAACACCACTGTCAAGATGTCTGAGGAGGAGAAAAACACCACAGCTGACGGGGCACAGAACTTCCCCATGGAGAGTGACGCAATTCTGGGGCCGTCGAAGATCTCAATTGAGTCGTAGGGGCATCCAAGGATATCTTCCAGGCTAGGGGAACAAAAGCTGGCAATTAGTGGCCCAGTTCCAAGATCCTCCATATCAACACCCCAATCTGTGACAGCCTAGAACATGAAGTATTCATTAGCTTTCCCAAAGAGCTTTATCAGAACTCCATTTTCTTCGTCTGGAAGAGTATATGAGGCTTATTCTACAACCTCATCATGAGTTTTAAAATCATAGTGATTCTGACCAGCCACCAAGATAATATGGCTTAGGCATTTGTGATTGCTGTTTCCTTGGATTTAAAACAAGTCTGAATTGACAGCCTTGACACAGTCATGACTGAACACTGAAGCATGATCCAGTGTCTGGATGAGGCTGGCTTAGCATGGAATCCATGATCTTGCTCTATTGCAGCATTGCATGAGGCGTGTGAGGGAAGAAAGGCCTTATGAAGATTTTGTTGGGAGACAACTTTTGGTGAGGAATGGAGACTTCGACATCAGTCAGACCCGCGTTTGTGTCAATGGGCAAGTTAGTTACTCTCCATGATCTCATTTTCTTCATCTCCAATGAGGATGACAAAGCATCTGTAGGCTATCATGATGCTGGAGCATGACAAAGCCTAGAGGCATCTAGCCCAGGGGCTGTGGAGATAGCTCAGTTGGTAAAATGCTTGTCAAGAAACAGGAAAGACTTGACTTTAATCCCCAGAACCCATAAGGAAGTTCTGGCTGTGGTGGCTTAGCCTACTCCAAAAGTTCAAGGTCAATGAGAGACCCTCCCTTGAAGAACAAGGTGGACAGTGCCTGAGAAATGACACCTGAAATGACCTTTGACCTCCACATGCTCATAGGTGTATGCATATATACAAACGCATAGAAGAAGCATGCAGTTCACGGTCTGGACACAGTCAGTGTTCTAAAATGTCAGCTGTCACTCTATGTCACGGCGATGCAGAGGTAGCAGAGACTATGGCGCCTGTTCTCTCAGAGGTGGGGCACCAGCTCTTCTGTCTCCTTTCACTTTGGGGGAACACTTAGAAATTGCACAGCCCAAGCCTGGAATAGTTGACTAGCACGTGTCTTAGGGAAATCTCTTAACTTTTGTATAAAATATAAATGAGCAAAAATGTTAGCCTGAAAGACATATATTGGTGCCTAGTGTATAAGATCAAAGGTTTTGAGCATTTAGAAAGTATTTTTAGAAAAAAATATCAAAAGGCAAACTATCAAAGCAGAGATGTGTCAAATGTATTGAAAAATGACTTGCTGCATATTTCTAGCTAGAAGAGACCTTCTGGATACCACTACAAAAGTAACTCAGACTTGAACTTGGAGACGCTGTAGTGGGTTTTGCTCCTATGCTTTCTTCTCGCTAAAGCAAATGTCTTGGCCACAGTCAACAAACTGATATTCTTACTCAATTTGAACTTTCTCTTTAAAACTAGCTTCTTACTTCAAATTTGGAATCATGAGTTCTATGCGGAAGTTTTTCTCCACATGGATCTCCCAAACACATTGGATGTCTGTTGGATAGTTTTCTGGATATCGTGGACTGGAAAATGAGCCAGAGAGACTGGAAATGACCCCTCCACAAGAGTTGCTTCCTCCTGGAACATGGAAAAGGATGTCAGGTTGCAGCCACATGGTGTCATTGAGTGATCTTAGAAATGACCGGCTCACAGACAGTGTGGTCAGGACGGAAAGGTCAAGTGTGGTCAGGTGGCAGTTGGCCTGGGTGAGCTGCTATCTCTTAGGAAGCCATTTGATCTAATCCCAATGACTCGAAAGCATCAGTGTATAAGAACTTTCGTCTTTCCTTCTGCTTCCACCATCTGCAAGGAGATGGCATACATCCTCTCTGCTTACTGCATCTCTCCTTTCCAAAACAGACAGAATCTTTGTCTTCTGAGAGGAGGATGAGGATCTATACTATGAGAGACAAGGCAGGAGGAGGGACAGAGAGATAGGGTGTCTGTCTTGTATAAGAGGGAACACTTTGAGGAGGTTTGTGGAGTAAGAGGCTGCAGAACAACCATGGAGTCTGATGACGCAGGGAGCAGAAGGGACATTGGGCAGAGTTGGGAGCTTATGACTGGGGCCTTGTTTCAGTACACTGTCATCACTTTGCTGGATTGTGTTTGTTCCTTATAACTCAGTGTTATTCAGACTGGAACTTGAATAATTAGGGATTTATAAAAGTTAAACAAGAAGGCAAAGATCTAGTTCTTTCTTCATCATCTTCTTCATCCTAGCATTAATAGATACAGCTCTACACAGGTATACAAGGCAGAATCCGTCTAAAACAGTAGATGATAACTTAAAATTATCAAGTTGCTTTGGAGTATCTTGACAACACCATGCACTTCATTGATCTTATATCTATTATTGGGTTTCTCAATTTCCCTTCTTTTTACCTCCATGACCATCTTGTAATCCTCCTAGGTTCCTAATCTTGTCTAAGATGGATGCTGGGCGCATGCTCCCAGAAACCCTACATTTCTGTCACTAACCACATTCTGGGGTGGGAGAAAGCTGGAATCAAATCCAGGATGTTGTGCAAGTGCTCTCTACCACAGAACCAATTCCCCAGTCTCTTGTGGTGACAATGTCTCATGATATAGCCAAGGTGGCCTTGAACTGAAAAACCCTCCTATCTGTAACGCTTAAGTGTGATGACAGGTGTCACTGACCATTCCATACTCTATTCATCACATCTATAGGTTACAACAGAGCCAAGACACACATGTGGCAAGAGAGGAAAACCAGGTGTCTATGAGCATCCTCTAGGATGTGCCTAAACAAGACAGGCTGAGTAGGGGTCCGATGGATTGTAGAACTACATTCTGCCATCTTATTGACCTCTTATCTACTTTGTCTTGGGAAGACCCACGACCTTCCTTTCTCACGTGGTCCTCCTAATAAACAGTATTTACAGAATGTCAGCAGAGGAGCAAGCCCCTCACCCACATATGCCAGGGGCTCTTTTGTGCTACATCCATGGACATTGCCTGGAATCTGCTGACATGGAGTTAACCATTTCAAGCAAAGAAGTGACTACCTGTTGTTGGATCCCGAGAAGCTGGAGGAGGACCTGGAAGGGGAAAAAGAAAATAAAAATGACATCCAGGGGGAAATCTTTGGTCTCATTTACAATTTAGTGCATGGTGAAGGGTTTCTTTGGCAACATCAATGTATTTGGTGCAAACTTAGAAGAGTGTGAAGCTGCTGAGTGAATGTTCTCTATGATTCTATGGTTAATCAAAACCAGCCAATACTTGGACACACCTCTTACCACCATCAAGTTCCTTCCTTTGTTCAAGCTCTGTAACTGCTTTGAAGAACAGGATATAGAAGAAGCTATGCAGTGTCTTAAGGAACTATTGATATCTACTTCCTGTTCAGAGAATGCTGCTTACTCAGACAGCCTCACACCATCTTACTGAAGAGACTTATGAAGAGGCCCTGAGACTTCCTGGAAGGGAAGAGGTCCCATCTTCCCAGCTGCACATATGAAGGCACAAATCATGTAAGGAAAGCTACCTTGAGCTCTCCAAACCAACATTCAGGTAAATGACACTGAGACCCTAGCTTGATGCTCTGAGGAGCCCCAAGTTTAGCCCTGCTCCGATTCCTGACCCATAAAACCATGGCATGGATCTAAATGTAGCTGTTTTAAAATGCTAAATTTGGGGACAGCAATGGAAAACCAGGTGGCTCCTTCTTCTTTATTTATCACCCATACAATTTACATGAAGTGAGCAAACTACAGACAAGCCTTCCTGCGTATAGCTACTGTTGGAGTTGGGGATTTAGCTCTATGGTAGAGTGCTTGCCTAGCAAGTACAAGGCCCTGGGTTCAGTCCTCCAATCTGAGAAATTTAAAAAAAAATTCACTATTCTTGACCCCAACCATTGCCTTTTTGCTTTAAACAGCACTTCTCTCACTCACGACCCCAACACATAAGCTAGCCTTGCCTCGGGACACCCAGCATGTGCCAAAATCTCCTCCAGGTAAATGTCATGAGCGGTGCTTCTGTTAATGACCTGTGGCTTATGTGCTCTCCGCAGCTGAGGGGGACATTCCAGGTACACTCAAAGGGTAAGTCCCAGTCTTCCTTCAAGCTAAATATTTCAAGAAGTCTGACCACTCTGCTGGAGAGACATTGTGAAGAGGACCTGGGCGCACAGGAACAGGAAGGGGACCCATTCTTAAAGCTATCCCCAATAGAGTTACTGTGGGCAGGCTTTGGATCTCCCTTATCCTCAACCATGGGGAGTAAATCATTAGCATATCAGGGGCCCTTGCATCATATCTACCAATGTTTTGGGCAGATGTTGCAATGAATAAAAAGTATGTTTTCGTTTGCTTCCAGTGTCATTCCAAAATTTATAGTTATCCATTAGTTTGCGTTTTCTAATATCTGATTTTATATATATGTATATCAGTGTAAAAACCTGGTTCTCCGTTAATCTACTTAATGATCAAAACTGTTTAATCTTCCTTAAATCTTTCTTCTGAAAACATAGTGTGTTTGTGTGTGTGTGTTTTAAAGAAATGTCTTGGTGATGAGAAGTAACCTGAGCAAACTGTTTCCCCAACTTTGCTATAGCTTTGTCTGATCTGGGTGCCTACTGGGACAATGCTGGTAGGACAAATGAGATTGGAGGTCAAGTGCACTGGCAGTTGATCCAAATACCCTGGCTATCCAAGAGTTCCCTGCTGACTTTCTAGGTGTCTGTTTATCTGGAAAATTTAAATAATCAAAATGTCTTCCTAAGGGGAATTAAAGGAGTTGGAGGGAGTCCCTGACTTATAAAGATTTGACCTACAGATTTTCATGCAGGAGAACCTGTCCTTCAAATTTTGAATTTGGATCTTTTCCTGGGGTCATATATGGGGATGATTCTCCCTTGAGATGCTGTACCATACCAGTGAACTCCCAGGCAACCACAGATAGTGAGGATACACGGCAGGTGCTCTCCATGTGCTGTTGCTGAGCCAGGAAGTTTAATAGCTTAGGTATATGAAATGCATTCTTTGACACGTGATGTTTTTACAATGGGTTTCTGGGATACAGCCCCATCATGAGTTGAGCAATGTACATGTATGAAGAGCTCAGAGAAATGCCTGACTCTTAGCATTTTTTTCAAATTAGTACTCTTATCATGGTTTTTCTTCCTGGATGGGAAGTTCCTTCAACTAGGATGGCACTGGACATACCTGGTGGCATGAGTGGAGGGGGGCCATCTGAATCTGTACACACAAAGAAAAGCAACAGGTCACTGTCTTTAATGAATTCAAAGGAAGAGGTGGCAAAAAGTGGATAGTGAATAAAAGGGACAGGCTCATGACCTTTCTGGGTGCAGAAACCAGCTACTAAATTGAGGTGGTGGTGCATGCCTTTAATCCCAGCACTTGGGAGGCAGAGGCAGGTGGATCTCTGTGAGTTCGAGGCCAGCCTGGTCTACAAGAGCTAGTTCCAGGGCAGGCTCCAAGGCTACAGAGAAACCTTGTCTTGAAAAACCAAAACAAAACAAAACAAAAAAGTATCAATTGGGCACTCTCATCTAGGGAAGTGCTTTGCTTAGAGAACTTAGCACAGGCATTGGGTCAGCTGTGTTTCATGGTGGGCAGTGTTAGGTTATTTGTGGTACTCCTATGCAGAGTTCCTGGGACTCTTGTTAAAGTGCAGACTCCCAAGCTCCTTTCCAAATCTATTCAGCCATAGCTTCTTGGGAGAGGTGCCCTGAAATCTTGACTGTAATGCCCCAGAGAGATGCCTGTAGATATCATGGACTTTCTACGTGCCACCATGTGCCACTCATGACCAGATAGGTGTCTGACGCAGGGCCTAGACCTGAAGGGCTGCTTAAAGAATCAAATGAATGAATGGAAAACACCACCCAGCAAAGATAGTTTCAAAATGTCTTCAGATGCACAGGAATAAGATGAATACCTGAGCAAATAACACCAGCATCTTCATGGTGGCCACAGTTGTGTTCTGACCATCCTGAATGTGGACATTGGCCAAGGTTATGCTCCATCCCAGAACACTGAAGGTTGTCCAGGAAGATGTCTCCTGAGCCTGGGCCAAAGTAGGCCTCACCAAGACTAGAAATAGCCTGACCACACTCTAGCTGGCGGCACACAACCTCAGCTTCATTTGAACCCCACAAGTCATCACACACAGTGCCCCAGACTCCCTGGTGAAGGACCTCCACTCGTCCTGAGCATCGGCTGGAGCCACCCACCAAGCGAAGTTCTGGCCAGTCTCCTGTAGACAGAGATGTGGTGTGAGTCTCCACTCCCATGCCCTCACCTGGAGTCCAGCAGCACCAGCCTTAGAGGATGGTTAGGATGGGGTCTCAGGCACTGATCCTTATATTTACCATTGGTTTCTGAGTTGCAGTTTGTGGGGGCTGCAGCAAATTTTGTTTCAACAGAGTATTTTGTTTCCAATATTATCCACTGATGGTACAGACATAGACCCTCAGGGAGCCTTGGTCTATTCACTAGTAAAATATATACATCAGTATAATGTATTATTCTATACTATGATAATACAACAAAGAGGAAGGTTAGGATATTAGAGGAAATGACAGAGAGGAAGATTCTGGGAGAGATCTCTTAAAAACATTAACAGAAGATCCAAGGAAGGTACTTTGGACCAGAGAGAAGAGCGCAGGCAAGAAGCCCCAAGGAACTATGTCACTTCTGCATGTATCTTTTTTCCTGGTGCTATGACAGTGATGAAAATGGACAAATATGTAGCTCACTTGTCATGTAATATGTGAGTGAATGTTTTGAAAAGGGTATGCAAAACATAAAGTGATGGATACACATATGAACAAACATACACACACACACAACACATCAGAAAAATCATCCACCACGATCAAGTAAGCTTCATCCCAGAGATGAAAATATCATATAACATATGAAAATCTGTCAATGTAACCCACCATATAAACAAACTGAAAGAAAAAAGACATATATCTTGTTAGATACTGAAAAAGCCTTTAACAAAATTCAACACCCCTTCATTATAAAAGTCTTAGAGAGAGCAAGGATACAAGGAACATACCTAAACATAATAAAGGCAATATACAGCAAGCCAACAGCCAACATCAAGCTAAATGAAGAGAAACTCAAAGCAATCCCACTGAAATCAGGAACAAGACAAGGTTGTCCACTCTCTCCATATCTATTCAATATAGTACTTGAAGTTCTAGCTAGAGCAATAAGACAACAAAAAGGGATACAAATAAGAAAAGAAGAAGTCAAACTCTCACTATTTGCTGATGATATGATAGTATACTTAAGTGGCCCCAAAAATTCTGCCAGCTAACTCCTACAACTCATAAACACTTTCAGTAATGTAGCAGGATACAAGAATAACTCAAAAAAATCAGTAGCCCTCCTTTACACAGGTGATAAAAGGGCTGAAGAAGAAATGAGAGAATCAACACCCTTCGCAATAGCCACAAATAGCACAAAATATCTCGGAGTAACTCTAACCAAACAAGTGGAAGACTTGTATGACAAGAACTTTAAATCTTTAAAGAAAGAAATCAAAGAAGACACCAGAAAATGTAAAGATCTCCCATGTTCTTGGGTAGGCAGAATTAACATAGTAAAAATGGCAAACTTATCACAAGCAATCTACAGATTCAATGCAATGCCCATCAAAATCCCAGCAAAATTCTTTACAGACCTCAAAAGAACAATACTCAACTTCATATGGAAAGACAAAAATCCCAGGATAGCCAAAACAATACTGTACAACAAAAGAACTTCTGGAGGCATCACAATCCCAAACTTCAAACTCTTACTATACAGCTACAGTAAGGAAAACAGCCTGGTATTGCCATAAAAACAGACAGGAGGACCAATGGAATAGAATCGAAGACCCAGATATCAATCCACACACCTACAAACACCTGATTTTTGACAAAGAATCTAAATATATAAAATGAAAAAAAAGCATAGTCAACAAATGGTGCTGGCATAACTTGATATCAACACACAGAAGAATGAAAATAGATCCATATCTATTGTCATGCACAAAACTCAAGTCCAAATGGATCAAAAACCTCAACATAAAACAACAACACTGGACCTCATAAGAGAAAGTGGGAAGTACACTTGAACACATTGGCGCAGGAGATCACTTCCTAAATATAACCCCAGCATCACAGACACTGAGGGAAACAATTAATAAATGGGACCTCCTGAAACTTAGACCCTTCTGTAAAGCAAAGGACATGGTCAACAAGACAAAGCAGCAGCCTACAGAATGGGAAAAGATCTCCACCCCACATCAGACAGAAGACTGATCTCCAAAATATACAAAGAACTCAAGAAATTTATCATCAAAAGAACAAACAATCCAATTAATAAAAGGGGTAGAGACCTAAACAAAGAACTCTCAACAGAGGAATCTAAAATGGCTGAAAGATGCTAAGGAAATGCTCAACATCCTTAGCCATCAGAGAAATGCAAATCAAAACAACTCTGAGATTCCATCTCACATCTGTAAGAATGGCCAAGATCAAGAACACCGATGACAGCTTATGCTGGAGAGGATGTGGGGTAAGGGGAACACTCCTCCATTGCTGGTGAGAGTGCAAACCTGTACAGCCACTTTGGAAATCAGTATGGTAACTTCTCAGAAAATTAGGAAACAATCTACCTCAAGACTCAGCAATACTGCTGTTGGGTATATACCCAAAAGATAAGCAACCATATCACAAGGACATTTGCTCAACTTTGTTCATAGCAGCATTGTTTGTAATAGTCAAATAGCCCTTCAACCAAAGAATGGATAAGGAAAATGTGATACATCTACACAATGGAGTACCACATCTTTAAATTTATAATGACATCTTAAAATTTTCAGGCAAATAGATGGATCTAGAAAAATCATATTGAGTGTGGTAACCCAGACCCACAAAGACAAATATAATATGTATTTACTCATAGGTGACTTTTAGACATAAGCAAGGAAAAACCAGCCTACAGGCCACAACTCCAGAGAAACTAGACAACTCTTTGGACTCTGATAGAGACATACACGGATATACATAGGAAGTTGAAGAAGAAAAGATCTCCTGAGTAAATAGGAAGCATGGGGATCACAGGAGAGGGTGGAAGGGGAGAGGGGAGGAAGGGAAGGGAGTAGAGAAAAATGTATAGATCAATAAAAACAATAAAGAATAAAAAACAAAAACTTCCTAGTTGCATTCTGTAACAGTTTTTGTAGTTTGAAAAATAATGAACTCAGAGGTGAAAGGTCAAACAACTCAAGGACAAAGTCAAGGGCAGCCGATATTTAACTGTCCCCACTAAAGGCACCACTGACCTGGAACGTCCAACAGAGGTTTTCCAACATCTGTGTGTAAGAAAAACAAATAGGTCAACATTTGGAGGAACTCCAGGCTTTCATAACAGAAGAGGAAGCTTAAGTAGACTCTCATACAAATGTATTAATCGATTGTTCATCTCTTTAGAGAACATGGTGCCAGAATAACCAAGTTTATCAATAGGTCTGCAATACACTTCTCTGTGGGGTGTTAGTTTGTTAAAGCGATTTGAGAAGATGACAGTCATGAAAGGCTAAGGTCTGAAGAGCGTCTGCTTCCGGGAGCCGGAGTATTTACTGGTGGAACATAAACATTAGTACGCTATACTATTCCCACATGAACAGCTCTGTGAGCTGCACCCCCATTCTGACAACAGTGACTAATTCTTTCAAGTCACCTCTGGGATTGCCACTGTTTGCTTAAAGGCAGCACGTTGTCAGACAGAGCTATCAGCAGACATTCCAGAGGGAACCTATTTACTCATAATTAAGTATTGGTACACGTGTAAATCAGGGCATTTAAAAAATGCCACAAGCAATTAAGATTAGTCAAACACACACACATGCATGCACACACACATACACAAACACATGCACACACATGCACATGAGCATACACACACGCACATGTGCACGCAGACACACACACAGAGAATTTATGACTAAGGAGAATGATGGTACTAAGCCAGAGCTTTGTCAAAAACATCTTTACTGCAAGAGAGCAGTCAGTCCCCTAGCTCCCTAAGTGAAGAGAACGGGGCTCTGAAAACTTAGACATTGCACAGATGCAGTCTAGAAGTTCACTGTGGCTCTGAGAGCCAGCCCCATGCTGCCCTGGCCTCCTGGCAGCTGGCTGCCTCCTTTAATAAACGCTATTATTTCAACTCCCAAGCCCTTCCTGTATTCAGACACAGTCTCTGCAAGTTTCAGCAAAGCACACGCTGCTCACGATCACTACCTGAGAAGAAAATTAGACAGCATACCTGAGCAGACGACACCAGCATCCTCATGGTGGCCACAGTTGTGGTCTCTCCAGTCTGAATGGGCACACTGGCCCAGGAAGTGCTCCACCCCAGCACATTGGAAGTTGTCTAGGAAGATATCTCCTGAACCAGGGCCAAAGTAGGCCTTGCCAAGGGCAGACACACCCTTTCCGCACCCCAGCTGTCTGCAGACGACCTCAGCTTCATTTAGGTCCCACAGGTCATCGCACACAGTGCCCCAGACTCCCTGGTAGAGGATCTCCACACGCCCTGAGCACCGATTGGAGCCACCCACCAGCCGCAGCTCTGGCCAGTCCCCTGCAGACAGAGACCTGGTAACTGCTGTCACCTTTCATGAGACGGCTGAGCTGCCCTCTCCTATATGCTATTAGATAAAGAAAACCTACTAGAGTCAACCCTAGCTGGGATGTGATAAACACAGAGACTGTCCATAGCATCTGGCTCAGACAAAATCCACTAATTGCTGTCTGCTATGTGAGAAGCATGCACGAAACTGTTTGGGCTAAATACAGAAAAATATAAGACTTGTGCAAAACTTGGTGATTTTTGTGAGATGCTTTCAAGTGTCACTTTTATGGTAGCTCAAGGTTATGCAGCAGGGTGTTGGCATGCCAACCTTATCTGTGAAGGAACTGAATGTAGAAAATTCAAATATTCAAGACCACCCCGACCCCCGCACCCCGCTTCAGAAGTGCCTTTTTTTCTGTTGTTCTAGTTCGTGGCCTGTGGGATGGCTCTGAGCTCCTGCCTATTTTAGAAAAGTCAATCAGTGGTTTGTATGGGAGATAAGCTGAACTGTACCTGGGTCAGGCTTGGGAAGAAGTGAGAGACTCCCACTGGAAGTATTGGTAGGCTGTGCAGGATTTGAGAGTTCTGAAGGGCACAAAAGCAAAACCAAACAACACTAACAACAACAAAACAACCTGCTGATTCAGAATGTGAGAGTCAGAATAGTCTAGGGGTTTGGAGTGGGCTTACATCCTAGGGTCGAGTCAATTGGTCCATTTGCAAACACATGAACTGTGTGTAGCTCAGTGTAGTACCCGTGTATGAAGCAGGTACAGATATGGGTGCTGAGAGAAAAGGACATTTGGTGCTCGAATGGGTGCATTCTGGGACTTACTTGGTCTTTCCGTTACCATCTTGGAAGCTGCTGTGGGGATGGCTGTGAAGACAAGATGGGGATCCTGAAGGGAGGATTTAGGAAGCCAAGGGCTGATCCTCAGATCAGTCTTCACTAAATACCCAGATCCACACTGATTCTGTCACATTGTCGCTTATATAATAAGGAATGTCCTAAGGCAGATCCTCTTTTCACAGGGATCTTATGTTGTTCAGAAATAAGGAAGTCAGCTAAAATGACATACCCCTCTGCCTCCTCACCAAAAATATGACTACATAATTTGTGCTAAAATGCAAACATCCATAGAGCATGTCTTTCTGGGAGGAACCCCCCCACCTTTACTTTCTTCTTGTGATGGTTAGTCTTAATTTCACTTAATTTTCCTTATGAAGATCTTTCCGCCTTCTCAATTAGCTTTATTTCTAAATATTTTATTTTTTAGAAGCTATTATGAATGGGAGTGTTTCCATGATCTCTCTGTCAGTATGTTTGTTATTGGTATATATAAAGTATATATCTGGTTTCCATTAGTTGATTTTGTATGTGTCACTTCAATAAAATTCTTGATCACGTCTAGAAGTTGTCTGTTGGCACGTTTGTGAGCTCATGTTTGATGTCATGTCATCTGCAAATAGGGATAATTTGACCTCTTTTTTCCCATTTGTATCACAATTCCCTTTTCCTGTCTTATTTCTTGAGCTAGTGCTTCAAGAAGTGGGGGATAGTGGACATCCCTTTCTTACTCCTGATTTTAACAGAATTTCTTTAAGATTTTCTCCATTTAGGACGACATTGGCTGTAAGTTTGTCATCTATAGTCTTTATTATGATGAGGTATGATCTCTTCAGTCTTACTGCCTCTGGGACTTTTAGCATGAGGGCATGCTAAATTGTGTCAAATGTCTTTCCTCCATCTATTGAGAGAAGGTCATGTGAATTTTGTTTCTAAGTCCATTTATATGATTGCATTTACAACTGACTTACATATCCTGACCCATCCTGCATCTCTAGAGCAAAACCAACTTTATCATGGTGGATGATCCTTCAGACATGTGCCCAATTTGGTTTGCTAGTATTTTATTGAGGATCTTTACATCTATATTCACTGGGGATACTGGCCTGTAGCTTTCTTTCTTCTATGCTCTTTCCTGGTTTTGTTATTAGAGTAACACTAATGTTGTGGAATATTATTTTAAGGTGTGTTACATTTGTTTATGCTACGGAACATTTGTTTAATTATGCAAGGATGTGTTGCATTCTTTTATGTTGCATTTGTTTAACTCTGCGAAGCTGTGTTACTTTGCCTGTCCAAAGTATCCTGATTGGTCTAATAAAAAGCTGAACAGCCAATAGGTAGGCAGGAGAAAGGATGGGCAGGAATGTCAAGCAGAGAGAAGGAGAAATTAGGGAAGAAAATATCAAAGAGCAGGACAAGGAGTAAGACTCCAGGGGCCAGCCACACAACCACACAGCAAGCCATGGAGTATGAAGTAAAGAAAGGCACACAGAAATTGAGAAAGGTAAAAGCACAGAAGCAAAAAGGTAGATGGGATAATTTAAGGAAAGTGAGCTAGAAACAAGCCAAGCTAAGGCTGAGAATGTATAAGTAATAAGTCTCCGTGTATGTATTGATTAGGGAGCTGAGTGTCAGCCCCCCAAAGAGCCAAAAGAAAAAAAAAAACAACCAACCACACACTGACTTCATAGAAGGACTTCTCGGGATGATCTTTCTGTTTCTAGTTTACTGAATACCATAGATCTCCTTACACAGTTTTGTAGAATCCCTCTGGGAATCTGGGAACTTTTTTGAGGCCTTTTTAAAATTACTGTTTCAATTTCCTTATTTCCTATGGGCCTTTTTAGGTTAGTGATCTCTCCTTGGTTTAACTTTGGCGATTTGGAAGAATATAGAAATTTGTTCCTTTCTTTTATAAATTTATCTTAATGGAGTTGTCATCTAAGTTTTTTTTTATCTTAGTAGATTTTTAAAAAGTATTCTCTTATTCTGAGTTTCATTGACATATGTCATAATGGTTCCGTGTTCATTTCTGATTCTATTAATTTGGATAAACTCCTTTCTTTGGGTTAGCTGAGTCAAGGGTCTGTTGTTAGTTGAGTCTGGTTCTTAAAGAACCAGTTCTTGGATTCACTGCTTCTTTGTTATGTTTTCTTTGTTTCTAATTCTATCAATTCCTGCTCCTGATTTTTATTATTTCCAGGAGACTAACTGCTGGGAGTATCTGTGAGGTCATTCCCATAGAGCTCTACCTGAACTGGGAAGATACCCTCTAGATGTCGGCCTTCTATAGGGCGTGGTCCCAGACTGAATGAAAGGGGGAACATGAGCCGATCTCCTGTAGCACATCTCTCTGCTTCCTGATTGTGGATGCAATGTACGTCCTGGTTGTTACAGCTAGAGCCACTCTCTCTGCCATGCCTTCCCAGCCATGATGGACTGTATGTGCCTCAAACTGGACAAAACGGACCTTCCTGCCTTCAGTGGCTTTTGTCAGGGATCGTATCGCACCAACAAGAAAAGTAACTACCATGTTTTTGCTGTGTTAACTTCTAGTTGTGGAATATCTAATTAAGTATATCTTATTATCTTTGTTTAAAAACAAGGAATTAGAAAATCAAATAGACAATTACCAGCGTAAAGTGACCTGATGGTCGATTACATGTAACATAGTGTGACCAGGCTTTAGATTTATGCAGAAAGCCTGCAGACAGAATCTCTCTGTTGTGGTAGACTTGTTCTAGGAATTAGGAAATAGCAGAGTGAGAGCAAAGGCTGACAGTAAAAACATCAGGAATGCTGGACATGGGCGTGTGCTCAGGAGGCAGAGGCAGGTGAATCTCTGTGAGTTTGAGGCCAGCCTGGTCTACTAAGTGAGTTCCAGGGCAGCCAGGTATACATAGTAAGACTCTGTCTTAGAAAAAAAAAGTACCAGTAGTGGCAGAGGAAGAAACATGAACTAAAGATGATGATGAAGTAATGACATGAGAGTTGACTCACTGATCAGATATGGGGTCTTCGATGTCATCTCTGCAAAAGCAAGAAAGCTACGGTCAACAGTTGTTTGATGCCAGTTATGGAGATTTATTTGACCCATTCTTTGGTATCATCTCCTATGTCTTACAGCATGTGTTGCTAATATGCTCAGTGAATTAGCCCGACACTTACTAAAGACCCTGGAGGCATTCTTAGCATCATCTTAGACAAAACAGTTAGGAGATCTGCCTGGTATTTCTAGGTGGAGAGTAGTGCAGAACCCCAGGCAATCAATTACTGAACCTCTGAGGCCTCAGTTTCTCTCTGTGTAAAAAGGGATAATCCACGCGTTTGTGTAAGCACAACACGTGCAAGGAGCTTAAAATGCTTGCAAATGAATAATCAGTCAATGTTAGCTCACAATTGTTTTGATTGATCTTGCTTACTTGTGTACACTGTGCTTTAACAGAGACCCTCAGCTTAGCTTCTGCCTTCCCAGCATGCACTGCATCCCATTTCCGACACTGATCTCAGTTCCCAAGTCCTCTTGCTGTTTCTCTATGAAGGGGCTACACAATGTCACAGGCAAATCCAAAATTGATCTCCCCTGATCTCCCTTGGCATTTGCAGCTTATAGTGCTCCTGTCTTTTCCAATGCCCCCTTTGGATATGTATCTATGTGTCCATGTAGCACATTCTAGTACACACACTATTTTACTGGCTTGCTTTGATTTAGTATATTCTAGCTACCTTCTGATTATGTCTGATATATTCATCTTGAATTCCTTATAGGTTGTGTAAGAGTCTGATAGATGACCTAGAGGGAACATACTCCCTTCCTCTGTACAATCTAAAATCCCATGTGGGACAACAGTCAAAGTAATATCAGAAACGACTTCTTAGGGACTCTGCTCATGTTGTGTGAAGCTTCACAACAGATTCTCCATCAGTCAAGTGGCTTGTTTAAGGTCACAGAGCCAATGATGGCACATCGGCAGAAAACTCAGAGCTGCGACCCCTTGCCATCTGCTTACCTTTGGTTTCAAAATAATAATAAGCCATGAAATTTTTCCCGATGTTGTTCATGCCTCGGAAGTACACAAGGGTCATTGAGCTGTTGTGGGAGGCAAAGGTGATATGGAACCCACTGCAGGGTTTCCCCAGGGACTCTGTGGAAGATGGAGGGCCATCCAGGATTTCAAAATACTCGTTGGTGCAGTCAAGGCTGGGGAAGCAAATATCATGAATGCATCTTAATCTCCTCATCAGAAAGCGGGGAGATGCGGTGCGAGCCCTGCTTTATTATAGGGGCGAGAATGCTGGGGACAAGCTCAAACCCTGTCCGTCATGTAGACACAGTACAATCTTTTTATCCTGTATTTTTCCTTTAATAAATACTCTTTTAAAGAAATGGGAGTTTTAGCTGATGGAAGAAAGAAGCTGACTCTAGTGGACCCCCTGTTGAGGAATGGAAGCTGCTGTGACCACAGGGGACTTTACAGTCTTAGGCAATAGCTAATTAAGGCCATTTCACTATGGGAGGCTTGAGAGGAAGGGTCCAAAATGAGGGATTTTAGGGTTTGGTTGTTCATGGGGCTGGTAACAGAAGATAGCTCCAGGTTCAAATCCAGTCCAATCCCTAAAAGACAAGCTTTGACAGCTAGCCTGTCTAGAGGGAAGTGGGCTACAGATCTGCCCCATGGGCTTTGTGGAAGCCATCTGGATTTGTCAGCTGCTGTCTTTCTCTGTGAACGTGGCTGTCTCCAGTGCTAGAAGCAGACCATGTTCACATTATCAGTCCATCAGTCCACAGCAATCTATTCCAAACCGTCTTTAAATTAAGCACAATTCAAGAATCATAAATGATTTGGTGTTTCCTTGGGGTTAATTTAAATATCATTTTAATCTGTGAATGACTTCATTTCTGTGTATTTACAATATTAAAACCTGAAATTTCCTCAGATGCTCTATTCTTCCCCAGATAGCCAGAACACATGAAATGTCTGTGCATGTGCATGAACCCCTCTCTCTCTGTCTCTCCCAGCCAAAGCCTGGATAGTGAATTTCTTTTCAATTAAAAATGCATGGAAGTATGAGTATGATCAAAATGTATTGTTACATGTATGCATTCTAAAAAAGTATAGGAAATATTACATGAAGAAGTAAATCTGCCTGTCTTGTAAAAATTCATAAACATAAAGAAAGCAATCATATTTCTTTATACATATAACGAAAGTGTGAAAAACAATATAATTCATAACTATTTCAACAGCAGCAAAACGAAAGCAATATGTACAAGCATGTATACAAAGAGGTAGTATAAAATCTCACATGCTACCTAGGGCAACCTGAAGCTGGGTCACATGTGTTGCTGGTGGGAAGATGAACTGACAGTCATTCTGGGAAAGTCTCTCTGTACAAAGAAGCTAACTGTGTACTTCCCATACAATGTAGTGATCCCATTCTTGGGCATTCGTCCCTGATGAATGAACTTACATTGAGGTAAAAATCTTCCCTGAATGTTCCGAGAAGTTTTATTTGCAATCATTGAAGACTGATAACAAGCCAGATGTTCCTCAGAGGGGAAAGGATTGACCAACACTAGCTCAGTCCTATTAACAAAACCCTTTTCCACAGTGAAGAGCATCAGTCCCTAAGTACTACGGCAACCTGAATGGCTCTTAGGGGCACTGTGCTGAGTGAAAAAACGTCAAACCCCTACCAAACCATAAGCAGTATGACTCTGTTCACAGACCACCCTTGAAATGACGACATGTAGAGCTGAAAACAGATCACAGTTAAGGGACAGAGATGGGGTAATCTGGAAAAATAAAAGGCGAAAGGGTAGTTCCTTCATGTAATGTGCCTGGAATGGAGCCATGGTTTTGTGCAGCCATTCACAGGACTGAACTGTGTGGAGCAATCCGCCCCCCCAATCCTCACACAGGTAACTGCATGGAAAAAATTGGGGGCACTGAATATGGGTTTTGGTCCAGTTAACATTAACACCAATATCAATTTGCAATTTTGATGATGTTCTTCCACTGGGAGATGCCTCAGAGGGGTACACAGGAATGACTTTTGCAATCTCTTCTGTGGTCGTAATTATTTCAAAATTAAAAAGCTCAAAATGCATAAAGGACTCTTTTGAATATGAGAATCAACACAGGGATGAACGGTTAGAAGATGACTATACTTACATCGCATGCATCACTTACTCAAGGGATGGGAATGCCAGCCTTATACGTTCAGAGGGAGTGGCCCTGATTTCCCACACACAGGTTATGTTGTCATGCATTTCATTCATTGGGGGGTTCTTGATTTTTCCAGGTGCATTGGTAATAACACCACCACAACGAGACCTTTCTAAAAGCAGAAAGAAGCGTGACAGCAAAACCGTACAAGGCCACACCAGTCAACACGCAACATAGGTGGAAGAAAGGTTCGCAAGGCCCCACCCCTAGCTGAAGGGCTGCAGGCAGTCAAGGGCTCCTGAGGGAGCATCAGTTTTATTTACTGATGAGGCCCCTAATAGGTTGCTTTTCTCAAGTGATCAGCCCTAAACCATTGCACAGATGGTTAACACTAACTGGACCCACATAGGTAGATAGATAGATGGGTGGATAGAAAGATGATAGATAGATAGATAGATAGATAGATAGATAGATAGATAGATAGATAGATAGATAGGGACATGGCATAGATTTGAGGGTGGTTTGGGGATCAAGGGAGGAGTTAGAAGGATGAGGGTGGGTGGAAATAATGCAACTTTTCTATACTCATTGTATGAAATTCTTAGAAAGGAACCTTTTGCAATCATTGTTCAGTTTACTAATTTTATAATTTACACCTTTTCCAAAAAAGAGGCTTTGCTGCTCAGCATTTGGTGGGCATGCCTTAGGATTATTAAAGTTATCAACTGCTCTAAAGTATCTTCCATGCCTAAGCTATTGGCATACATGTATCTGAAGTCTGAAACATTTCTCATCTCTATGGAAACTTTTAGCTCTCTGCTGGGAAGACACACATTGATCAGATCTTTCTCTCTCGTTATTCCTTAGCTGTGGGTTCCATTACTTTTGTCAGCCATGTCTGCTCATGCATATCTCATGATCTCGCAGAGCCCATGGGCAAAGCACTGCTTCAGTTTTTCCAGTTCAGACTGAGCCTGTGTGGGACATTCATGCATGTGGTGATGAAAGCGACTGGCCAGCCACCAACTGCCATTTCTTGAAATGATGCTCTTAAACATATACTTTTAGTAGAAAAACATGGCCTGAGTCATCTACCCATCTATTAGTGATAGCGTTTTACACCCACTGTCCGCCCATCTGTGTTTTTCACCTGGTTGTCTATATGTCTGCTCCAACACTTAGTTCAATGGCAGTGTAACCAATTGGCTATCCAGTCAGATTTTCTGGCTGTGTGGTACCCGCCAGGCACTTCAGGCATCATTGTCATTAAATGGTGCTAAGTCTATGCTGTGCCCTCCGGAGGGTCTAGAACCCAGGACAATAGTCAAAACTGGAAAAAGAGTGTATGATAAAGAAAGCGTGGCGAAGGGGGGTGCGAGGGGAGGGCAAGGGCAGAGAAGGCGAGGACTCTCTTCACAAAAGGCCCCTTCTGAAGTAATGGCTGTGGGTCCAGACTGGCAGCATCATTACATGAATGGCCACATGTCTAACCTTCACTTGTGATGCTCTGGCTGGAGAACACAAGAACTGCCACCTTTTCTTTGCTTGGAACTCCTTTGGGTGGCTGGAACTAAAATCACATCCCTAAGTACACTGGCCTTTTCTTTGTATTCTTCACGTAGAACAATTTCCATGGGGTGACCTAGACTAGGCAGGAGCATTCTGGCACAGTTTCCTGGAGGAATCACTTTAAGGCTTGAGCATAAGAAAGAGGACGTTGAGTTCTTACCTGAAACCATGGTTTCATCCGTGACAACGAATGAGGATTCTGCCAGACACAAAGAAAGAACATGTGGCAGAACAGCTGGCACAGCGCAACTGTCTGTGCGTGAGAAGACTGAGGAACTTGTGGCAAACACAGTGTCTCAAGCCCTCCAGGACTGCTGAACCAGTCTCTAGAGGAACCACCTGAGCGTTGTAAGGCCACATGGTACAATACTCAAGCAGTTCTAGCTAACAAGATTGCTCTTAGACTTTGGGGTATTACTCTTTTGTCACACATAAAAATATGATGATTGTAAAATTAAGGGTTTAAAATAAAAAGACATGAAATTCTAGCTCCTAAAGTCTCAGTAACCCAAGGTTCTGGGGATTGTAAGCCTAGGATGTAGGAATAAGAAGACCTTTGAGGACCAGAGTGACGACTCTAGTCAAGCCCAGAACCCTGAGTTTAATCTCCAGAGCCTGTGTACAAAAAGCTGGGCTTAGTGACACACATTTGCAATCCTAGTGCCAAGGAAGCAGACACAGTTGGGTCCCTGAAGCTCACTGGCCAGCCATCCTAGCCTAACCACTGAGCTCTTGGACAATGAGAGTCCTTGTCTCAAAAAAATAAGGTAGATGATAGATAGTGCCTTGAGATTGTCCTCTGACACACACATACACACACACACACACACACACACACACACACACACACACACACGTGTGTGCATGTGCACCCACATACATAATAACACAATCACACAAACACATATGTGCATGTGCACACACATACACAATAGCACAATCATATACACACACATACACACATTCAGCTTTCCTTTGACTCCGTGTTGCTAAGAGATACTTAGTGTGGTCTTAAAGATGCAGGGGCTCCTCCAGGCTCCCAACATCTCCCCTCTATTAACTCTCAACTCATATCATCCATTGCAGATTATCCTTCTGGATCAAATCGTTCCCACTTAGCAAGGTTGACAGCTAGTGGAGGATGTAACTGAAACTTTTCCAGACCTTGGGACACCCAGCTTTATTCCTAATTCACTCCCTGGATGAGACTTATCTAAGAGCATGACAGTAAGAGACCTCAAGGTCTGATGAGAAAGGGGGAGACTGAGCACGGGACACTCCAGGGAGGATGAAGGATCACCAATAGTGATGGAAGTTTTCTGGGGCCAGGCTGTACCAGGAACAAGGCAGAGACATGGAGTGGACATGGGAGCTGCCTCACTGGGACAGAATTTGTCTCCCTAGCCATTCCCCACTTGAAGGAAGCGTCTTGGCCAGATCTCACATTTCAACCATGTCCTACCCATCCATAGGCCTCTGTCTCTATGCACCTCATAACTGACTGAGCAAAGTGTTCCACAGAAGTCTGAGGGATCAGTTATCCTGTGTGTAGGATGCACAGTAGAGGAGGTGACAGGTAGTGGGGCTGGGCCAGTTGACCTTGAAGGCACTGTCTGCTCTCCTCTTGGACAATCAGGTGGTTACATGTCCTGTCTCTCTGCTGCTCCACTGCCTCAGAGAATAAGGCAAACCCAGTTTCCAGCAGAACCTCTTCCCCAAGCCTCCAGCGAACCACACACATAAACATCATCTTCCCTACCTGGTTGTGTCCTCGTTACATAGTCAGCACCTACAAAAGTGAGGCATGAAAACACCCGCTGTGAGACAGTGGCCCACTGGCACATGTTCAGTGGTTATTTTTACACATAAAGGTGATAGTTAGTTCATCTTCGTTGTGATCTTAACTGGATTTGGAAACGCCTTGGAGACACCTATGGACATGCCTACAAGGGTGTTTCCAGAAAGGTTTAGCTGAGGAGGGAAGACTACAATCTTCCGGGTGAGGGGTCTCAGGCTGAATAAAAGGGATACATGTATAAAGCGCTCCCCAGTCTGGTTTGTGACATCAGATGCAATGGGACAAGCTCATTCACACTTCCATCACAATGACAGACTTTGTCCCCAAATTGTGAGTCAAAACGCACCCTTTCTTCCTTCCTTCTTTCTTTTTTTTTTTTTTTAAAAAAAAATATTTTGCTACAGCACAGAGACCAGTAACTAAGATAATGTGAAGGGTGTTCTCTTGGAAGGGCCGAGGCTAGGCTTTAAGGGGCATGTGGCTTTACCTGAACAGATGACACCAGCATCTTCAGTGTGATCACAGTTGTGGGAGAACCAGCCAAGGTGGGAGCATTCCTCCAGGTGATCCTCGTGTCCCTTGCAGTGCACGTTGTCAAGGAGAATCTTCCCGGAACCTTCCCCAAAGTAAGCTTCGCTCAGGGCGGAGATAGCCCAGCCACACCCTAGTTGCCTGCAGATGATGTTTGCTTCTGGCAGGTCCCAGAGGTCATCACACACAGTCCCCCAGACTCCCTGGTAGAAGAGTTCTACACGGCCTGCACATCTCCCATGGTTGCCTGCCAGCCGCACAGGGAGCCAGCCTCCTGGGGAAGAAAAAAAAAGGCAGAGAGTAATAGATGCCTTCTCAGCCCATTCATGGCTATTGTCTACAACCTAGTCTCTGTTCTTGTTTTCCTTGCCTGCCCAAAGCAGCCTCTGCAATTACCCTACTGTGTCTGCTCCATAGAACAGACTTTCTTTTCCTTATCTACATCCTATTTCAAGACAGCTTCACTGTGAAGAGTCATTTGCAGAAACAGCTGTTATTCTCTTTCCTTATTCTCTTTACAATATGACACTGAGATGCTCCTAGCTAGAAGCTAGGCTTCTATCCTCCCTTGTGGGCATTGCACTTGGGGTCTTTGGCTCATCTTGACTTTAAGGGCATGCAGATGTAGCTTACTTCCTGGGCACCCTGGAGCTTCATGTGACTAAGCACAGGTGAGCACACTGGATGGTGAAGGGCATGGAGCTGGCTGTTGTAGTCACTTCAGTGGCAGCTATATTGCTTCCAGACACGTAAGGGAGCCAATGCTAGGATCGGCATCTTCAGCCAACTTTCCAGTGAGCCACTTGCATGAGGAAACCAGAGCCACGGGCAGCACGTCTGACCTAGCACAGCAGCACTGCCCAGCTAACTTCCAAACTCATAAGCAATAGTTTAAAGGAGGGAGTTATTTCATACCTCTGTGTTTTGGGGCTGGTTTTACATGGTAATAGGTAAAATAAACATTTCTTTATCCAGATTTCCTTCTAGAGAACCTGCTGTACTTGTAACCTAAGGAAGCGCTGGATCAAGGTCACATATCCTGGAACGGAGTCTGCCTGATAAGGATGGCAAGAGTTGTTCACATTGACTCTAGAAGAACCAGTGCACAGCTGACCTGAGTCAGACTCTTTGGATATTTGGAATAAGAAAGGGAGAGGTATGATATAGGGGCAGAAATTTCCCGTGTGGGTGGCCGTACGTCATGCAGAAAGGTAAGTTAAGAGAGAAGTTTCTTAGGGTAGTGACTGATAGCCTGGGATGAGGTTACACACCTGTAATCTCAGTGCTTGGGAGGCTAAGGCAGGTGGGGTCTTCCCATGGAGTTTCAGGCCAGTCTGGGCTACAGAGTTAGACCTTGTCTTTAAAAAAAAAAAAAAGTAAAAATAGAAGTGGTATACCTGGGTCATATGGTAATTTTGTTTCTTTTTTTCTCTTTTATTTCTTTCTGTCTTTTTTTTCCTTAAATTTCCAAAGTGATTTCTAAAGTTTCTGTAGTTAGTAGTTTACACTCCCACCCACAGTGTGCCAGGGCCCCCGTTTGACCACACCCATGCCAGCATTTGTTGTCATCTGTGTCCCCGATGATGGCCATTCTTACTGGGGTGAGGTGGAATCTTGAAGTAGTTTTAATTGGCATTTCGCTGGCAGCTAAAAGTATTGCATACTTTGTGAAGCATTTACTGGCCGCATGCATTCCTTCTTTGGAGAACGTTATGTGTCTTGCTACAGAGTCACTTGCACGTCCATGTGCACTGCCACTTAGTTCCCAATAGCTGGCAATGGAGTCAACCTAGATACGCATTGACTGGTGGATGCATACTAAATGTGCACTCCATGCACATAACTGGGTATGGCTCTGCTCTAAGGAAATCATGAAAATGGCAAGTAAATCGATGGAATGGGGAGATTACACCTAGTGAGGTCACCCAGGCCCCTGAAAGACAAATGGTGTATGTTCTCATTCACATGCAAGGGCTAGCTTCAAATCATGTGTTTTATGAGTTTAGCCTTGAATTCCCATGAAATCAGGAAGTCAGGAGGCCAGTTTATGAACTGATGCATTTAGGGAGAGGGGAAATTGGTTATATGAAGAGAGAGAGAGAGAGAGAGAGAGAGAGAGAGAGAGAGAGAGAGAGAGAGGATGCTGAAGTCCTAAAGGTGGGAGGAAGCTCCCCCTGAGAAGGTGGCCCGAGGCTATCTAAGAAAGCAACCTAAGTGTGAACCAGATCAAGGCAGCAAGAAACCTTGATTTCTGCTTCAGGATCCATCTGGATATCCTGCCCTGACTTCCTTTAGTATAGACCATAAACTGTAACTTGAAATAATCTCCTCCCCCAAAACTGCTTTTGGTTAGAATGTCTTTATCACTGCAACAGAAAAGAAACTAAAATGCCACGTAGCACAAAGGTCTCTCTCCTCTCCCTTCTGAAAGGAACATCCTCAGGAGGAAAAGCAAAACAACCAACCTGGTGGTTTGTATGACTCGGGATCTAGTCCTGGAGTGCGGTCTGGTGAACTGTCGGCACCTTGGGAGTAAAGGAAATCAACGTGAAGATCTACAGCAATGTTTATGCTGTGGTCACAAAAACGTGAAATAGGAGCTAAATATTTCTGAAAAGATGAAGTATCATTGACATCTGGGGACAATTATAGCCTCACACTACCACAGACGATGCCTGACTTTCGGGACTAGATAGGAGCTCATAAATTATTTGGAGACAACTGGTATTTCCTAAACAGCTCTTATAGAACAGAGCAATAGAGAGCTCTTGATAGAATTCATTTGATGCAACAAACATCCCATTGCCCGAATATCCCATTTTCTGCTTAAATAATCTCCAATCCTGCCATGGATACATCTCTCTGGTTGTAATTAGTATGTTCTTTACTCTCCTAGCCCAGGGAGATCTACTGTGATCCTTATGCTGCTGGATTAATAAAAACGAGTTTTATAAAGGCAAGTTTATCTAATGCAAACACTGCAAGAACTGGATCAAGCCAGGAGTGGGTATGTGATGATGCCGTCACCCCAGACTCTGGAGTAGGAGCAGAAGCAAGAACCATTAGCTCTGAGTCTGCTTAGAGTGGACTGTGGGAAGACCATAAAGGTCAAACTTAAAATATAGACAGTACAACGTGTTGACAAGGATTCAGAACAACTGTAACTCTCGTGCATTCCTTATGGCAACTCAAAAAGGTATAGCCATGCTAGAAAACGGTGTGCAAACTCTTGAATGTTTATGGTGGCTTTTTCATACCAGTGAAAATCAATAACCAACTCAACATCCATAAATTATGAGTGGATAAATTTTGGCATCTCCATACAATTAAATAGGGCTTAGAAATAAGAAAGCATGAATTAGAATAACAGAGAAAGAATTAATATTACCAATTAAAAAAGAATAGACACCAGGAATTACTTGAATAACTCATTAAATATTGTACAAGAATCCCAGCCCAGTTGAGTGTGATAGTGCATGCTTTTAATCTCAGTATTCAGGAGAGAGAGAGAGAGAGAGAGAGAGAGAGAGCCAGATTTCTATTGAGGTATAATCTATCCACAGCAACATTTGCCAACCTGTTGAGACCAGCCTGTTGTGTACAGCGTTCTAGGCCAGTTAGGCTATGAAGTGAGAGCCCGCCTTAAATAAAAAAATAGAATCCTAGTACAAAATGCTATGTTTTATCTTGGGTCTTCCACAAAAGCAGCAATCATTCTTAACCCCTGAGCTGTCTCTGTGCCACAAATGTTATATAGCTTGAAGGTGGTGAAAGCTTATATACCTGTAACTATTAAAACTCCTTGAAGCGTATGGTAAATTTTGCTGTAGGTAGATTATACCTCAATAAAGCTGACTCATAATGCAAGGGAACTGCCTTCGTGTAAATACAGGGCTAGAATGTAAAGAGTGAAGACACAGGCAGAAGTCTGTTGTCATCTAGAATGGAAGGAACAGTGGAGCCTTGGACCTGAACAGTGGCCATGACACAAAAAGAAGGCCATGAGTGGCATCCTGGGCCCCGTTTGAATCTGCAGCGCTATGATTTGAATGCAAAAGCATGTCCACTCAAAGGCCCATTTGTTAAAGTCCGATCGCTTGGCTAATGGGCTTTAGAGAAGTGGTTCTCTTGTGAGGAGTTTAACTTCTTGGTGGATAAATCTATTGATGAATTCAGAGCTGTGAGCGGACTACTAGGAGGCAGAACCTGGTTAAAGAAGTTAAGTCTTTGGGAGTGTTTCACGGACGGGTCTCCATACCCCTGGTTCTTCCACCACGACAACTTGCCCCTTACTGCAAGTCCCAAAGGAGGGGAGCCCATCCACTTCTGAAACTGTGGGCCAAAATGAAGCCGTTTTCTCAGTCAGTTCATCCCAGAAAGCAGTCAACACACCAGCTGTCAGTTCAGGCGCTGCATACACATAGCCATAAACATGTACCACGAGACAGGGAAGTCAATCACATAATCTGACTTACTAGGGAGACTCATTTTTGATGATGGTGGTGATAGTGATGAAGATGACAATGAGGAGGCTGATATCTCTGTTTCTATTTGTAAGGATGAGAAATGATCCTTTGAAATTATATTTGAAGACAGCGATTTTCATAGTATAGCCCCCAGAGCAGCACTGTCAACATCCTAGACTTGTCAGGTAGGCAAACTGTGGTTTGAATGAGAATGGTCCCAATATGTTCATATATTCAAATGCTTAGTCACCAGGGAATGAAACTTAGAAGAATTAGGAGGTGTGGCCTTGTTGGAGTATGTTTGGCCTTGTTGGAGGAAGTGTGCCACTGGGGAGTGGGCTTTGAACTTTCAAAATCCTGTGCCAGACTTAGTCTCTCCTCTCTTCCCTTCCCCTCCCCTCCCCTCCTCTCCTCTCCCTTCCTTTCTTCTCCTCTCATCAGGACATAAAACTCTCAGCTATTGCTCTAGCACCGTGCCTGTCTGCTTCCCACCATGAAGATCATGGACAAACCCTCTAAAACTGTAAGGAGGTCCCCAATCAAATGCTTCCTTTTATTATAAGAGTTGTCTTGGTCATGGAGTCTCTTTGCAGCAATAGAATAACCAAGACACAAATCATTACACAGTACCCTAGACCTACTGAGAAACGCAGAGGGTAGTGTTGTTGGTTGTTTTTGATACTCTTTAGCTCTTTGGGGGACCCACCACCCAGTTCCCAGATAAATCACACAGAGTCTTATTCTTTCTTATAAATGCCCGGCCTTAGCTTGGCCGGCTGTTCTTAAATTACCCCATCTGCCTTTTGCCTCTGGGCTTTTGTCTTCATCCTGTACACCTTCTTTACTGCCTACTTCATGTCTTGCTGTGTAGTTGGGTGGCTGACCCCCGGAGTCCTCCTCCTCCTCTCACTCTTAGATTCCCTCTTCCCAGATTTCCCCTCCCATTTATTCTCTCTGCCTGCCAGCCCTGCCTATTCTTTCTCCTGCCTTGCTATTGGCTGTTCAGCCCTTGACTAGGCCAATCAGGTGTTTTAGACAGGCAAGGTAACACAGCTTCACAGGTAAACAAATGCAGCATAAAAGAATGCTAAACATCTTTGCATTATTAAACAAATGTTCCATAGTATAAACAAATGTAACACATCTTCAAATAATATTCTACAAGAGGGGAGGACCCAGAGATGTGTATTGTAATAGGCCCTTCATGTCCTTCTGGTGTGCCACAAAGTTTGGAAAGCACTGCACTGTGATAAAGGGGTGGAGTGGGGTTAAGATGGCCTCATGGCATTTGAGTGGTTGAGACACTCTGAAATCATATACACACACACAACTTTTCAACTGTTGTTATCCCTTGACAGGCTTTAAAAGTATTGTTTATGATCTAACAATTCTGAAAAACAAAAATCGTCATTTACTCTCAAATAAGCACACGTAGAGTGATGAGCTGGCTCGGTGGGTAAAGGCGCTTGCTGCTGAACCTGATAAGCTATGCTCAATCCACGGGCTTCACTTGGTGAAGGGAAAGAACTGACTTCTAAAAGTTTTCCTCTGTCCTCCACACACGTAGCATGGCATGTACACACACACACACACACACACACACACACACACACACGCACTGTAATAATTCCAAATAAGCAGTTTGAAATCCCTGCTGTTCACATTCTCAGAAGAAGAGCTATTTCTGACTATGTGTATGGCTGTAGGATCCATCCCCTGGAGCATGGGGTAGCTTCACAGTTACCACATTGCTGAAGAAAACTGCTCTGCCCCCACACCCCCAACAGTTACCAGATACCAGCAGCTGTTCAGGCAGAGATGGAACTTCACAAGCCCATCCCACAGCTGTGCTGGGATTGTGTCTGGATTGATGTTATGCAGGTCTTGTGTAAGCATTCAAAGCCTCTGAGACCATGTGTATAATAGCAGTGCCATGTCAAGCCAATGTCACTGTTTTGCTGTGGCTCTTATGATCTTTCCATCCCCTCTACTACAATGCCAGGGAACCTTGTGGGGAGGAGGCATGACAGAGATGTTCTATTTAGAGCTGGACACTCCACAGTCTCTTATTCTATGCACACTGACAAGTTGTAGGTCTCTGTATTGTTATCTACTATAAAAGAAACCTTCATTGGTGAGGATTGGAATATATACTAACATACAGATATAAAGATAAGAACTTAGGGGTCAGTTTATTACTACATAATAATATTAATACTATAGTAGTAATAGTAGTTTTTCCCTAGAGCCTGTGACCTAGACAGTCACACGTGTGTCTATTTGTTTATTTATTTACTTACTTATTTTGTCTATTAATGGTACTAGGCATGAGTTCCATCTTGTGGGTAGGCTTGAAGTCTAATCAGAAAGGGGTTGGTTAATCCCATGCCCTTTGGGCTACCACTGCACCAATAGGGCATATCTCACCAGGCCAGTTGTTATTGTAGTGCACAGAATTCACAGCTAGGGATGACTTTTGATTACTTTTCTCTCCCATCAGTATGCAGAGCACCTTTCAAAACTAGGAAAGCTAGCCAACGGGGATAGCTGCTTTACCTTGAGCTGGCTCATTTCTTGGTAAGGATGGAAACCAATAAGATAAAACATAGGCATTGAACACGTCTAGGTAATGGCACAGGTGGTTTTGAGTGGATCTGTTAGGGTTGCGTGTGTGTACTTTACAGCATTTCCCCAGAAGAGCAAGACCACAAAGGTTGCAGGTGCCAGAGTCCTCTGGGGCAGGGTAGGGATGGGGGGTGGGTTGGGTGTCAACTGTAGCCAGGTGTGGAGGGTGGTGAGTCCTCTCACTGTGGTGTTTTCTCCTCTGCTTCAGCAACCTCCAGCTGCCCTTCTGCTCCCACTCAAGCTCCTGACGATCCCCAGCTGTGGATCATAGGACACTCTCTTACCTTGGAGGCTGAGCCCGGGCACCTGCACTCTTCGGCTAGCGGGCACTGAGTCGACCACAGGTGGAACTGGAATGATACAGACATGGGCGTGAGAACTGAAGGTCCTCCTCTCACAGGATGCATCACAGAAGGGTTCCGCTAGGAGCTGACAAGGACTACAGCTTGGTCTCACCTTAACCCATCGCCTGGACTCACGAACTGCTTGATTTTTAGTGAAACCTGAGCCAAGGTCAGAAGGCTGACAGAAAGCTACCCAGCAAGACTCTGCAGTCCTAAATGCTTCCCTCCTCTTCATCTGGTATAGACGCCAGTGATGATCCCTGGTGTTAATAAGGGCAGTCATTGAGAAACTGGACCAGTGTTAGGAAAACCAAGGTATCCATGAGAACACTGCTTGTCTTCATTGACCCCAGAGGACATTATATAATCTAGTGACTTGTCTGCTCCGTCTAGCTGGTGAGGCTACACATGGCAGGGCTGATGATGGAGGCACTGCTCTTACCTGATAGGACACTTGGTGACTTCTCACCATCCAGCGATCCTAAAACACACACAAAACATTTGTCAGAAGCGACTTTCTTTATCCATTTGCTCACATGCGAAACATTAACAGCACTCTCTAATGTAGGAATTATACAAATCGGGTTCCTAACATTTTACAAAGTGATTTACTTCTTTGTCCCTCTGTGTAGCACGATTTGGAGTCAAAACCCCAGGGCATCAAGAGAAGTCAAATGACTGTCTACTCCGCGTCCATTTTATTTGGTCAATACATACTTCTTTGGTGTCTAACGTGTGGCAAGCATTGTGTAGGGACAAAAAGATAATGAGCAGAAAGATGAAGACCCCTCCTTGGGGTTAAAGTGTGGCACTGCAGGTGACTTTGAACATCACACATTCACCTTTTGTCCCTTAGCAGTACATCTGCCCCCTCCCTGGAGATCAGCCCATCCGTTCTGCAGGTCTAGAAGGCTGGGCATGGCACATGCTGTGTACCACACCCCAGTCCTGTTGTTTTAATTCATGGCTCATTGACCTACCTGATGGTGCAGGTGGGTGGGCCATGTCCTCTGGAATGTGGGGAGTTGGGAGAGCGATTGGAGAAACAGGACAAGGAAGCTGACTTGGGGTGTTTAATAGGGAGGAGAATGAGGAGGACCTTTTGCTGCTTCAAGTTTGCTGCAAAATAATTTATTACCTTTCCACTCAAAAATTTCTAAAAGGAACCACACAGCCTTGATGGTACCATGTTGGACATGATTTATTGGATTTTCTGTGGTTCAATGAAATATCCAGAATAGGCAAATGAGTGCATAGAAGAAGAAAGCAAGCTGGTGAATGGCAGTGGTTTGGGGAGAAGGGACAGGTGGCTGTAGCTAGTAGCAGGGAATTGTACGTCAACGGTTTATCTGTCTCAGAGCAGGGGCACGCTGCTAACACGCTGCTAAACCAGGTAACACCACAGGGCGCCAGCCGTGCACCAGGCTCTCTGCTAGAAGCTCTAAAGATTCTCCGACTTAGTCCTTCTGGCAGTGGTCAAAAGAAGTGGTTGTCCCATTTTCAGAAGAAATAAGTACAAAGAGGTGACGAGTCATTATGAGGCCCACAGGGGTTGGAGGCAGAGAGTTAGGGCCAACCCCAGCATCCAGGAGTCAGCTCTGAGCAGACTGATGTCGGCTGAACAGGTACAGCTTCTCACTTTCTGATTTACTCTTCGTCAGTCACTCAGATGAGAGTGTCAAGAATTTTAGTGATCTCTCTCTCTCTCTCTTTCTCGCGCTCTCTCTCTCTCTCTCTCTCTCTCTCTCTCTCTCTCTCTCTCTCTCTTGTTTGGAAGTGAACCACAAATGTAAACTGTAAACAGCTAAGGGGTCTGAATTTGTTACAGAATTTACTTATTTACATATTTGCCCAGAAAGACAAATATGATCAGTGCCTAGCTTAGGCATCAGCAAAGAAGCTTCCTCCTGTAGCAGACGGGAACAAATACAGAGACCACAGCCAGATGGTATGCAGAGAGTGACAGGCCTTGACCACTCCGCCCTAAATGGTAAGTCTCTATCAAATCCCTCTCCTCAGGGCTCAGAGAACTCCAGAAGATGGGATGGAAAAATTGTAAGAGCCAGAAAGAATGGAGAATGCAAGGAAAACAAGACTCTCTAAAGTAACATGAGCAAAGCTCATATAAACTCACAGAGACTGAGGCAGCATGTATAGGGCCTGCACAGGTCTACACCAGGTCCTCTGTTTATATGTTATGGTTTCTAGTTTAGTGGGTTTTTTGTTTTGGTTTGTTTGGTTTTTGTTTTTTTTGGGGGGGGGTTCGTTTTGTTGTTGTTGTTTGTTTTGTTTTTTCCTTTTTTGGTTTTTCAAGACAGGGTTTCTCTGTAACTTTGGAGCCTGTTCTGAAGCTCACTCTGTAGACCAGGCTGGCCTTGAACTCATAGAGATCTGCCCGCCTCTGCCTCCCAAGTGCTGGAACTAAAGGTGTGCACCACTACCGCCTGGCTTAGTTTAGTGTTTTGATTGAATTCCTGGATGTGTGGAAGAGTGGGTCTCAGATTTTGTGCCTTCTTTTGGGCTTTTTTCCTTCTCTTTGTTTGTCTTGTCCAACTGCTATGTGATATTTTTTGTTTTATTTTGCTATATTATTTTTTAAAAAGCGTTTTAATATGGCTTCTCTCTTTTGTTTGGAAGTGAGCACACAAACATAAACTGTAAACAGCTAAGGGGTCTGCATCCATTATAGAAATTTCTTATTTATGTATTTGATATTTTTGCTGTTGGTGTGATTGTCATGCATGCTAGACAAGCACTCTCCCAACTGATCTATATCACCAATGTCTACAGGACTTTTTTGTCTGTTTGTTATAGAAATATTATATTTACTAACCCTATAAAAAATTTATACATAAGAAAACTTGATCCTCTGAGTGGTTAAATCACAGGGTTAGAAAACTGTTAGGGGTCAGATAGCAAACAGCTCTGCTCCTATAGGGCAAAAGCTGCCATTGATGATACATAACTTACTGTTCCAATAAAACTTTATTCATAATAAGCAGGCGATGGGTTATAGCTTGCTAATGTCTAGTTGTAAAGATGATTGGCATAGGGCTCAGTCCTGAGTTTCTTGCCTTGCCCAGGATCTTTGAGACCTCGGTCCAGGATGTGCTGATAGCTCCCTCATGCGTGCCCCCCCTCTGGGCGCCATCCCTGCCCAGCTTCACATCCCCGCTTGGGTTCCTCATGGAGAGCTCAGGCTTACTGGGTCCAAGAACTTTGATTTCTCTCTCCTTTCAAGAGCAAGACATGGCTGGGCGCTGCTGCTCAGAGACTGGGAACCTGCCTAGCCTGAGCACCTCCTAATACACACAGAAAGAAAAGTACCGGAGAGGGTTCTGTGGGGAAGAACTTGTAGAGATCCTGGTCTCCACACAGATGGGGTCGGTTGGGGCGTTAGGGAGATGACAAGGACCTGGGGCTTGCGGCTCACTCCTGCAGCTGTGAGGCACATCAAGAAGCACTGCCGCTTGTGAGGCAGGCAGGGAGCCCTCACCTACCCTGAGTTAGGCTTGGGTCTCCCAGGCTCCAAGGCCATGAGAAATAGCTTCATTATTTGTACCACTCATCTTGTGGTGTTTTGTTTTAGCATCAAACAGACTAAGACAGACATCCTGGGGTGAACGTCCACATCCACCATCGTGTGCCAGTGCTGTCCACCTTGGAGGTTCTTGTCACCAGGACTCATGGAAAACTAAGGGTTTGGGGGCATCTCCAAGGCAGGGAAGATTCCTCACTCACTATTCAGGGTATCTGGGTGCCCTTCTCCCCTGAGTCTGGAGCTCCTAGGTGGTTTTGGAGGACCATGCCCAATCTTGGCCACTATATGCCTTTTAACCCCACAGATCAGACAGACTCTTCCTGAGGTATCTGCCCCATATGTGCCAGAGTAGCTCACTCGCTGGACCATCGTTATAAACCGTAGAAGGTCGTGTGCTCAACCACTGCTGCCCTGTCCAGCTGTATCTCCTATGACAGTTACCTTCCTCTCTGCTCTGACTCATCTCCCTTCTCCAGCTTCTTCTAGAACAGCTGTTCTCAACCTGTGGGTCATGGCCCCTTTGAGAGGTATTGTTGAACGACCCTTTCACCAGGGTCACCTAAGACCATCAGAAAATACAGATGTTTGAATTGCAATTCATAACAGTATCAAAATTACAGTTATGAAGTAACAACAAAAATAATTTTATGGTTGTTGGGGGGTCACCACAACATTAAGAACTATATAAAGGTCATAGCACTAGAAAGGTGCTCTAGAAGGAGGCTGCTTTCTTTCCCTATAAAGTTCTACTTGCCTGCTTGCTAAGCTGTGTAGCTAACTTCACGTATATTTGGAAATCCAGGCCACTTTGATCCTTTGGTTTTATATATATATATCCAAAACTGAAAAAGACTAAAGTTCTGCACCCAAAAAAATGTCAAAATGTCCTCAGAAAAACAAGTGGATTCACTCTGGCTGTTAGAGAAATAAGAACTAATAGTGAGGGCATATTGGGGTCTGTGTCCCTTATAGGTAATGAGCATGTGGCTTTAGAAGAAGAGCCAGAGTGATAAAATTTCGGGCTCAGCCCATTGATGAACCCCCTTGTCTCTCAACTCCCCTCATCTCAAAGGGTCCTCTTGGTCCCTGAACCGGCAGCGCACCTGGTCCATCATAAAGTAGTTAACAGAACGTTTGTGGGGTTTGTAGCTTATACTGCTTTGGAGACCAAGGCCTTAGGACTCCTCAGTCAGGTTGTTTCTGTTATCATTTCATGGGACTTGGGGACAATATGAAACCTATTTGAGCATGAGTCTCCTCATCTGGACAAGAAAGTAAAGAGGTCTCTCATGCAACTGTTGGGAGACTCGGAGGAGAAAACCCACGGGAAACTTTGGACATAGTGGATGAAAGCGATGCCATTTAACAGAACTAGGCAGGAGCCACAGCTCTAACCTAAAATTTCTGACAGCACAGTTGACAAAAAAAAAAAAACAGGTAGAATTAATTTTCTTAGTAATCTTACACAATTCAGTACATAAAGTCTTATCTTTTAAATATGTAATTAATGACATTCTCTTTATTATGCTCTTTTTGAAAAGTTTGTATGTGCATATGTGAGTCTCTGCGTATCTGTGTGATATTGGTATGTATGTGTGTGTGAATGTTTGTGTGAGATGCACGCACATGCGTATGTAAAGAGGCCGGTGAAGGACATCTGGTGTCCCTCTATATCACTCTCTGCCTTATTCCTTTGAGACCGGCTCTCCCACTGTGCTTGGAGTTAGATACCAGCCAGCACATCCCAGTGATCCTCCTGTCACTGCTCCCTCCCTCCCCCTCAGAGCACTGGGGCCACATCGGCATATATGAATGTGCCTGGCTATTTATGTGGATGCTAGGGATATGAATTCGGGTCCTGATGCTTACACAGAAACTGCTCTTACCCACTGAGCCATCCCCATAGACTCCAGGTAACTTTTTTTAGAAAACAACTTCATTAAGGTATAATTGGTGTCCTGTGTTTTAAATGTATGCAGACTGATGAATTTGGAGCCAGAATACATCTGTGTAAGCATTGCTATAATTAAGGGAATGATTCTATCTCCCACCTCCAAGTTTCCCCATGTCCTGTGTATATGTGCAGCGAGAAAGCTAAACAAGAGCTGCCCCCTTCACAAAAGTCCAAATACATAGTACAGTGTTAGCATTCCGTAGCTCTCTAGAACTCTCTCATGTTGCTACAGAAACCATGCCTGCTGAACAACAGTGTCCTACTTCTCTTTTCTTCAAAAGACGCAGTGCATACTTGATGTACACAAAGTAACTCCTACCAGCTGTGTTTTCAAGCACTCGGTTGCTGTGGGACAATGGTTTTACCCTGTAAAGATTTGTTTCTTGTACTTGTTTAATAAAATGCTGATTGGCCAGTAGCCAGGCAGGAAGTAGAGGTGGGACAATGAGAATGGGAGAATCCGGAGAAGAGGAAAAGGTCAGTCGGAAGTCATCACCCAGACATAGAGGAAGCCAGACACAGAGCAAGCAAGATGGGACTTGCCAAAAAAGGTACCAAGCCATATGGCTAACACAGATAAGAATTATGGGCTAATATAAGTTCTAAGAGTTAATAAGAAGCCTGGGGCTGGAGAGATGGCTCAACGGTTAAGAGCACTGACTGCTCTTCCAGAGGTCCTGAGTTCAATTCCTAGCAACCACATGGTGGCTCACAACCACCGATAATGAGATCTGGTGCCCTCTTCTGGCCTACAGGCAGGATACTAAATAAATAAATAAATAAATAAATAAATAAATAAATAAATAAATCTTTTAAAAAATAAGAAGCCTGAGCTAATAGGCCAATCAATTTATAATTAATGTATACCTCTGTGTGTTTTATTGGGATTGAATGACTTTGGGAACTGGGCAGGACAGAAACCTCAGTCAACACTCAGTAACCACACGAACCCAGTAGAAGAAAGGGCCTGCTTTTCAGCAGCTCTGACACACTGTGAATCACACAACTCACATCTGAATTATTGAAATGGCAGTTTCTACAGGCGATGAGACAGCATTACCTGTCACAATGATAAATAAAATTGGACTGTAATGGTGACTCCTGCTCACTATAACTGGAAAGAGGTGAGCCTGTGATTCACCGACTTGGGGGAAATTAAAGTTTCCTATTTCAGATGCTTCCTTGACATTAGCCAGGTGCTCTGTTTTATTTTCTACGTTTAAAACATGTGAAGAGCCCTTTGGTCATTTCTCTTTCCCTAGCACAGGTGTATCCTTTCATCTTAGACTTCTCCTTTGTGAGATGTAGAGCTCCGAGTGCCAGTGTTCTTTGACAGTAATTGCAGATGGTCAAACATAAAGCTAACCAGTGTTAAGTCCAGACTACCCCAGTCCCGTTCCCTCAAACCACATGATCTCCTGTGACGCATTATTAGCTGGTGGTCTCCTATAACCTTTGCCACAACTTAAAGACAGTAAATCCAGTGATAGTGATGGGGTCCTACCTGAATCAGTGGAACTTGAGGCCAGTTTAGAAGATGGTTGAGATGAGAGGGCAGCAGGCAGAACTGAAGTAAAAAATATTTAACAATAATTGTTCATGGTGATTCAAGGACAGTATGGCATGCAGGGCTCCCTGCGACTCCACATGGTATAGTTTGCCTCAATTCTGAAGGCCCACTGCATAAGTGATAGAAACGCTAACCTACCTCTTAGCCACTATTCCTCCAATCCCTAGATCAATCACTGTTCCATATCCTGTCCCTGCTAGGCTTTAAGCCCAAATGTAGGTATTCGATGTTCTTCTGTGATAATTATGTTCTCTCTAAGAATTGGTCTGATGGTACAGAACTTCAAGATAGATCTCTTATTTGCTTCTTATGCTTATTTTACTCAGTGTTCCATTACCGCAGATTTGTTAATAGGTTTTATTCTACCTGTGGGCCTCACACTGCCTGTAGGTGCTGTACTAGTGTCTATGGTTGTCGCTCTATCTGTAGGTGTCATGTTCTCTCTAGGTTTGTACTAGTGTGTAGGTATAGCAGTGTGGGGGTCACTAAACTACCTGTTGTCACCCTATTGATTGTCAACTTAACAGAATCTAGAATCGCCTGGAAGACAGACCTATGAGCATCCCTATGAGATGTTGTCATAATTGCATGAATTGAGATGGGAAGACCCGCCCACTCTGGGTAACACCATTCCCTAGGCTGGGATTCTGGACTGTGTAAGTGAGAGGGAGCTGAGCAGCAGTGTGCACTCATCACTCTCTGCTTCCTGATTACTGCTGTGACCTAACCAGCTGCTTCTGCTGCCTTGATTTCCATGCCATTAACTACACTGTGAACTGAGAGCTAAGTAACCCCTTCTCCCTTAAATTGCCTTTGTCGTAGCAACAGAAAGAAACTAAGAATCTTTTTCACCATGATGACTATACCTCTAAACTGTGACCCCAAAGAAACCCTTCCTCCTTTAAGATTTTTCTGTCCGGCGTTCTGTCACAAGGATAACACTAACCCAGAAACGGATCTTCCTTTTTCAAGACCTGAATGATGCTTTTCTTTTAGCTAAGTGAGACCCAGTTTAGATTTAGAAACTCTAAAACTACAAGGCAAAAAAACCCAAAAACCCTGCATTGTTTCAGCCATTAAATGACAACAGTTTGTTGATGTCGTAGCAAACTTGTACAATAGGCTAGCATCATGAGTGAGCAAATGAGTCTCCCTCCGAAGAAAATTTAAAACATGACATTTGCCAAAATTGAGGGAGTGTGTGAACTCCCAGAGCAACTGGTCAAACTGTGCTGAACAACTAATTATGAAACCTATATAATCAAAACATTTTCTAATATTTTCTAAAAAAATAAAAGTACCATAAGCTATCTTTTAGGCAGCTAGTGAATCTATTGCAATGATATTCTGGAGATCATTTGCACACAAATTCAATATCCAGGGCAGGTTAGGACGAATCTCTTGAGGGCACACCTGAAAACCTACTTGTTCATCTTCTTCTCTCCTGGATTAGATGGGTAACTGTACATGCCCAGGGGAAGCAGCAGTAACAATTATGATAATAATAATAAATCACTTACCTAATAATATGGTTCCTGGATTTCCACCACCTAGTAATACAAATAAATCAAGATATTTCTTATTCAACTCAATTGAGTGATTTTTTTACTTGGCATATTTATTAGTCTAATGTGATAGGTCTGAAATACAAAATGGGAAATCAATTCCTGGTGAAATACAGGCTCTGGGGATAAACAGGATCAGAGAAATATTTGCTGAGTTGATTGCTTTGAAGGTTTTCTATGTTAAAGCCTTTACAGGTGGCTTTTTGGAAGAACTGAGGGTGAGCCAGTAACCACAGGAACTAGGGCCACTTGTTGGTCTTGGACAGTTGTTCACTGCTGGGCACAAAGCAAGAGGATGAGAACACATCCAAAACTGAGATACAGGCTCAGTTCATGCTTCCCTCAGAGTTGAGTGGACCCTCAGGGCACAATGCCATTAATTTTTCTATACATGATTAATCATGCCATAAAATGTCATTAAATTATATCACATTATAACATAGTACACTATGATAATCTAAGTGTAATGCATCATAAATACTGTATATGTCAGATTATTATATACTAATGTTGACTTATGATGCAGCTACATTATAAGCCTGAAAAAGACCATAAGCCAAAATATCTTGGGCTAAACTATCCTAAATGAAAAGCCTTGTGTGGTGGTGTATGCTTGTCATTCAGTTCTGGAGAGCAGAAATAAGTAGGCCACTGGGGTTTGCTGGTCAGCTAGCCTAGCCTACTAGGGGAACTCCAAACCAACAAGAGACTCCAACAAAGGACACCTAAGGTTGTTCTCTACATGCATGTGCATATGTGTTCAAACACACATGTCCACACACACATATGAGAACATGCACATACCTCCACAAAATATGGAAAACAAATTTCATACAACTAATCTACCAAACGTCCAACTTTAACAACACAGCACCCTGTAGATACTGGCTGTTTTCTATGCTGACTGGTTATTATGATTCACTGTGGCTGCCCAGTATAAGGAAAAATGATTTTATTGCATGCTACTGACCTGAGAAAAGATAAAATTCAAAATCCAAAGCACCATCTCTTAGTGGGATTCTTCTCATCGTGGGCATTTGTGTTATTTCATTTCTTTCTTGAGAGAGTAGTATTTGAGGACAATGCCAACAGTATCCTAATTTCTGTACTCCTGGCACTCAGCACAAGGTGTGGGCCAGTCTTGTAAACATGCAGCCAGCTGAGTTCTGGAAACTCTCACAAGCTGTGAATGTGTGTCATTCGACCAAAGAGGTACAATGGGAGGGTAGGCAGTGGACATGCTCCATTCTTTCAAAATGACCTGCTTTTTAGTTTGGTGTGGTGTGGTGTGGTGTGGTGTGGTGTGGTGTGGTGTGGTGTGGTGTGTGTGTGTGTGTGTGTTTGTGTGTCTCTGTGTGTGTGTATGTGCATTTAAGTTCCCACTCCCTTGCATCTGTTGAATCAAAATTACTTTCGCTTGTCAATCTTATGGCATAAAATGGAAGCTTTCTCATTTGGGCAGCCTCTCCCAATATTGTTTTTAAAAGTCTTGGCAACTTCATGATTTAAAGTTATCAGACACAATTAAAATTATAATGTACATGGTGTAACAAAAAAATACAAAGCACCAAAGTATGGTTTCTGTTTAAGACATACTGCTTTCTTACAATCATGAAGTTTAGAAGTCATGCCAAGGCAACATAAATACACACACACACACAAACACTCACTCAGTACTACAGTATCAAATGATTGATGGTAAAACATATATCTGTGATACATATGTATATATGTATATGCATGGTATGTAGAAATTAGAAATATAAGGGCAACGACCACATGGGTGGTAGGGAAATAAATGGAAAATCTACCAAACAACTAGCTGACCCTTAGCTAGTTACTAATTACTAAGAATTGATTATTTTTAAACCCTGAACCTCCTGGGACTGAAAGGGTGATGGAACACTCTGTGCTTGGTAAGTGGTGTTGGCTAAGAGGAAGTTACTGTCTTTGTTCATTGATTATTGACTCTCACCAGAACACTACACCTATGCCTATCTTTCATCCCAGAGACATCTGCTTGAAGCTGTTACTGACCAGAGCTGCTCTTGGCTCTTGGATGAAGTAAGACAGTCCTCTCTCACTAACCCCTCTCCTTGAGGAGAGAGGAGAAGCAGGATAAAGTATGGGCAGGGGGTTAAAGCAAAACTAGAAAGACTATCTCAGATGGGAGGAAAACAGATGGGTCATACAGAATGTGACTGAGAGGGAGCCTCTTCGCAGTGTGCATTCAAAGGAATTCTCTCTGTGGGAGTGGGGTTTTGTCTGAGCCCTGACGATAAGAAGAGTTGGGGACTGAATGAAGAGCTGGGATAGGTCCTAATTGGAGACAACCTAGTCTATTTTGAGGGCTATACAAAGAGTCAGAGGCAGATTGATGCAAGATGAGGAGTTTCCTCAGTGGTCAGAGACATGGGAGCCATTGAGCGGTGCATGCCTTAATCTAATCCCAACACACGCACACACCTGGGCCAGAGGCTGATAGTGATATCAGTGTCTTCACCTATCATCCATCGCTCTCCACCTTTTTGGTTTTGTTGAGACAGGGTCTCCCACTGAACCCAAAGCTCATCAACTCATCTAGGCTGACTCTGGCCAATGAGCTAGAGATCTGCCTATCTCTGACCTCTTGGCACTGGGGTTCCAGGCACCCACCACCAAGCCCAGCTTTTTTTATGTGAGTGCTAGGACTTCATGCTTGTGCAGGAGGAGTTTACACCAACTGAACTGTCACCCACCTCCAGAACCTGATTTTGCAGGAGAAATTTCATGTGGAAATAGACAGATCATGGCTTCACGACTGCCTGTGTTTAGGTTCATGTTGTTCCCAACTATTTACTCAATACCATGACGCCATTTGGCCTGTGAAACTTAAATGTTCCCAGAAGAGTTCTGGCCTCTAAACTAAAGACTCAAATAAGTAGTGACTCTGGAGGGGAAGCTCCCACCCAGAACTGTCACACACTTCAGTGGTGATGGCACTTGTCATCATTCCAAGTCTGTGACCTTCAACTGAGACTCACTGTGAGGTAGGTGTTTTGTCTCCTCTCTCAGAAGGTCACACATGGCCTGTTATGACCACTGGCACTAATGAAGTGGCAGAAATGGAACCTAAACCTTCTGCTGCCAAACTCCTGAGCGAGGGCTGGCTGAGTACAGAATACACAGCATGTCCTCTCCAAATCTGGCTCAGCAAGGGTTAAGAAGTCAGCATCAAATGAGGATGTTAAGAAAAGTTTCAACATGAAAACACCTCCTACCTTGGGGCCCCACCAGTGGCTCCTGGCCATTCCCTGCAGGGAGAGGAGTTGAGAATTAAGTGGCTGTTGGAACAGAAAGAGCTTATGACAGTTAGGTCAGATTCCTTCCCCCACTATTTGCCTCACATAGTTCAGAAGAACAGTCATTAAATGATCCTATGAACCATTCAAGAAATCACCCCCACCTTCTTAATGGGGGAGGAATGAATTTTGCTTTAACCGCAAGGCCCTTGGGAAGATGAAAAATGGTATTATTACAGAATAAATCAGACTTGAATAACTGGCACAAAAATGAAGCTAATTATTTAGAAGGAATAAAGAGAGCCAAGAGCCACGAACATTTTCTACTAAACATCAGGAATATTTTAACGTTTATTTTTAAATTTTGTTCATTTTAAAAATATTCCTTTATTTTTACTTTATATGTCTGATATTTTATTTGACTTTGTACATGCATGTGCACGGCATGAATGCCCGGTGCCCACAAGAGGTCAGAAGAGGGTGCAGGACCCTCTGAAATTAGATGGTTGTAAGCTGTCGTGTGGGTGCTGGGAACAGAGCCCAAATCCTCTGCAAAGGCAGCAAGTGCTCTTAACAACTGAGCTGTCTTTCCAGTTTTTATATTTTTTTAATTCTGTGTGTGTGTTAGTATATGCATGTGGGTACAGTACCCATGGAGGCCAGAAGAGGCTGTTGGAGCCCCTGTACCTGGAGTTAGATACCTTTGTGAGCTTCCCAACATAGGTGCTGGGTGGGAACTGAACTTAGATTTCTGTAAGGGCAGTACGTGTTCTTAACTGCTGAGTTACCTCTCCAGCCTGGGCAATATCTCAGTGGCACAGGAATGCAGACACTCTGGCCACTGGAATATACCAATGGATGGCCATTCCCACTTAATCCTTTAACATTAAATCAGAGTTCCCTTCCATTTGGTATATAGATGTATCTTGGCATTGATAATGTGCCGAAAATTAGTCCTGTGATTGGTGGAATTCTAGAGTTATGTTTGCATCCCTAGACCAGTGGTTCTAAGCTAGGGGCAATTTGCTTTGCAAAGTGACATATTAGAAGATGTCTTGGCTGTTACAACCACATTGAGGTTACTACAGTTGTGGGCGAGTAGAGACCAGGAATGCTATAACATAGCCCCAAAGCCCAGGGCAGCCCACCCACCACCAAGACTGACCCAAATGTCCACAAGGCTGGGAGGAAAATCGCAGCCCCCCACATTGTCCTCGATACTCTCTACTTCCTCAAAGATTTGTAAGTATCTATCTTTTCCATGAACTCAAAATCAACAGGACAAACTAAAACTATTCTAGGTCAGAATTGTATTTGTGTGCATGGGTGTACAGGTGCACATGTGTTGGGGGGCAGAGCTCAGCTTCCATCCCCCTGGTTTTCTAGGCCAGGGTCTGGCCAGTGAGCACATGCCACTGCTCCTGGCTTTCTTACATGGGATCTTGGGATCAAGCTCAGGTCCACACACTTACATGGCAATCTCTTTACTAACTCAGCTCTCTCACCAGCTCTATTTTTTTTTTTTTTTTGAGACAAGATTCCTCTCCCCGCCCCTTACCCCCAGCCCCGTGTGAACCAGTCTAGCCTGGAATGCACTATGTCATGTGGGCTGGCCTTGAACTTTAGCTATCCTCCTCCCTCAGCTGCCACAATGCTGTGCACCGCTGGGCTTGGTTTGCCTTGCGAGTATTAACGGGAAAATTTTATCTTCATTCTTCACAGTGCCCTTGAATGAGTCACCTCACTGGTGGGTCAGGTTATCCCTTTATGGGATGTCTTGGAATCCTTACAATGAAACTGTTCATGTCTGTCACTATGTTTTCTGTGTAAAATCCATTTCAACATCTAGTGTCTGAAAATCCTGAGCTCAAGGCCTGAGCATTTACACTACCCATGTCTCTTTATGTCTGGCTGACCCACGCAGCAGGGCCAATCTGTGGCTGCAGATGTGGATGTAAAGGTTCCTTGGGCTGGAGAGATGGCTCAGCTGTTAAAGGCTAGACTCACATCCAAAAATAAAGGTTCCAAAGGGATTGGTGTGGATACGGTCTTGATAAGATGTGCACTGTTGGAGGGAGAGGTGGCTCTTACCTTCACAGATGGCACTGGCATCTTCTCCAGGACCACAGTTATGTAGGTGCCAGCCAGCATGAGGGCACTGTCCCAAAAAACTCTCTGTCCCAGTACAGCCCATCTCATCCAGCAGAAACTCGCCTGGGCCATCACCAAACCGTGCCTCAATGGGGGCTTCGAGGGCACGCCCACAGTTCAGCTGTCGGCACACCACGTGGGCTTCACGCAGGTCCCATTGGTCATCACAAACCCTGCCCCACTGGCCATGGTAGAAAACTTCTACTCGCCCAGAGCATCTTCCTGACCCATTGGCGAGCTGCAACTGTGGCCAGTCTTAAAGATACGAAAGCATTGCTGGAAGGAAGCTATGCCACTTGGATCAGTTTGCCTAACTACACAGCATGCCCTCACTATACAACAACACATTTGAGCAGATGGCACAGGGGATCCTATCACTAACAGAATGGGCCTGCTCCTTCTTAGCACAAAGGTCATAATCGAGCAACAGAGGTGAATTCTGCCCCATTCCCACTGAGTTGGGACTCACAGGAAGAGCTGTGAGAAGTATCTAGCACATTTAATCTTTAAGGTATATCCCAGTGGCAATAACTACCACTTTTCTAAAGTGAGCGATTTTAATCTAGAATTAAATGGAGATCTGCAAGCATGCCAAGGGCCAGGAAGCAAAGGTGGTGATGGTGGTGGTGTTCATAATGGTTTGAGAGTGGTTAATGGGTAGTTGGGGTGGAGATGTCTTTTCTAAGTGACAATGGTCTCAAGGCTTGGAGAGGAGTAGGAAGGAGTTGTACCAAGAACACCTATGAAGCAGGTAGAGCATTCTCCAACACAGTAAGAAAGGCAAAACAATCTAAACAAAGTCCATAGAGTGTTATTAATGGGGTGAATGCACAGGGATTCTTTGGTGACATCATTCTATTCAGTAAGATTTGTATGGCTAAAGATTTACCCACTAGCTAGAAAACCTTGCCAGATCACATCCCACAAATGGCTAGGAAACCAGGACTCACCACCAGGAAATGGTGTTAAGAGTTCAGCATCTAAGAGCAAAGATAAATAAACAGGAGTCACTTCCACGCAAAAGAGCCCACCCAAGTACACTGTGTGTGTGTCATCTCATGAAGTAGACATAAGCTGGCACCATGATGGCATGCGGGAAGGGAGTGTGTGTGCAGTAGGATCTGATCGGTGAAAACTGATGCTGAGTTCAGGCAGCTCAGAGTCAGTCATTTACAAATTGGGCTACGTGCACAAATGCATTGGCTTCCAGAAGGCAGCAGGGTCCATGGCAGAGAAAAGAGCACTCCTGTGGTCATTACAAAGGAGGACATCAAGAGACTTGCTTGTTGGATAAGCAAGGCTTTCCTCTTTCCGCCGTTAGCATGTGGCGGAGGAATTGAAGGCACACGTTATCTTGGGACTCCCCTCTCTGTCTTCATGTGTCTGAAGTTAGGACTTTCTTTAGTCAGTCTGAGTTCAGTTGCATCTTAGAGTTAAAATTTGCCAACCCAGATTCATCGTCTCCTCCAGAATTCTCTGAAATACGTTTGGGCAACAGGAACAATGCAGTTTGGGGATGAAATACTACCTGCGTGATTAAAGCCAAGGAACCTCTTCATTTTCTCTTCCTTTTGGTGGGTCCTTATGTTTGTCTTCTGCCCTCCCTTGCCTCCCACGTGGGTTATGGTACCAAATGCAATCAGATGCTTGGGGGAGCTTGGGGGTGTTCTATTAAAGACATGCTAAGGTCTTTGTTCTTACCAAAATCTCTCGAAGTTTCATTTTCTGTGAGAATGTTTTCAGATTCTATGAAGAAGAAAAGAAGGTAGAACACAAGGTGAGTCTATGGGAAAGGATAAGCGCTGCAGTGCTCTGCCTTGCTGAATGGCTTGCTGCTGCCCTGGCACCCTGTCCCCAGTGGCTAGAATTAGTTACGTGGGGCTAGTTCAGAAAGGCCGATGCTATCTAGGAAGGAGAGCTCATTTGCCTTTGTTCAGTGCTTGTGCGGATGTCAGTGTGAACTATGCACAGGGTTTGCCCAGGTCTTTCAACAAGGGTTGGTTTGCCTAGCTTCTCAGCTTGGGGTTGGAGCTGGGTTGGGCCACAGGTTAAATAGGCACATTTTCCTTACGGGATTTATGCTACCAGGTACTGAATATTTCAAATGCTGTTTCATATTAAAATAAATGCAACTTTAGTATCATTTAGACTTTGAAAGCAAATGGGATTCCAGAGTGTCTGCTGAAGGCAGGCAACCTGATGTCGTGAGGTCCTAATGTTTGAGAAGGCAACTGATTCGCTGGTCAGAATTTGTTCTCTCGCTGAAAAATCAACTATTCCCCCTGCCCGCGTTAGCATCCTTTGTCTTTCTGCCTGTGTCAGGAGAGGCTGGGCACTTAAGGAATGGGAGGGCACTGATGATGAAGGCTTTGCTTTAGATTAACCAGGGCAACTCAACTAGGGTGCGCGGGGTGGGTGGAGTTTCTCCCTGTACCCGAGGATCTTGTCAGGTTCAGGGCACTTTTGCATATTTGGTGGACATTGTACATGGCTACCTCAGGTCCAAATGCGTGCTATTGGTCAAGAAGGCATTCCTCTTGACTTTGACTTACTTTTGCTCCTTAATTTTGGTTTCTTTGTTTTCTAAACAAGAACAATAAAACAAACCCACCTGAGTGATAAGGATGGGGTGGAAAACGGGTGCACAGTGCCTTACAGAACCGCAAAGCGCCCCATGAGCATGATTTATGCTTTGAGGCAGTCTCTTTGGCAAAACCAGTCAGACATTTGTTACTAGGAATCATGCCAGGCAAGCTATGATTTAAATTCTAATTCAACAGACCCACCAAAATAACAAATTTACAAATCAACTTCAATCAGTAGAAAAGAAAATCCAGCAGATGGGGCTGGAGAGATGGCTCAGAGGTTAAGGCTGCTCTTCCAGAAGTTCAATTCCCAGCAAGCACATGATGGCTCACAACCATTTATATTAATGAGATCTGGTGCCCTCTTCTGGCCTGCAGGCATACATGTAGACAGAACACTATATACTTAATAAATAAATAAATCGAGAGAGAAAGAGAGAGAGGAGAGAGAGAGAGAGAGAGAGAGAGAGAGAGAGAGAGAGAGAGAAAGAGAGAATCAGATGAAATTATTGGGAAGTACTGGGTCCAAGCTGACACTTGGATAAAGAGTTGCAGACAATTTCCCGCCACTATGAAAGTAACTATTAATCAATCAACTTTCAATGCACTATTAATTTATGGTTAGTTGCTGACGTCAATATCTCCACCTGTACCTGCTCGATTCTAAAGCTTCTGTGCTATTGTCAGTTTGTAGTGGAGAGTCATTCTGTGCCTTGTATGAGGTTTAACAGCGTCCCTGGAGGCTACCACAGATACCAGAAGCCTCCCCCACCCCGTGTGACAATCAAATTTGCTTCCTAGGGCACAAAATCAACTCCAGCTGAGAACAGCCACAAAAGAATATACTTGAGAAGGGCTTTTAAGTCCCCCAAAGCAAGGTTTATACTTTATCCTAATTTGCTAGCTAGACTGCTTTCAGCCCCTCCCTCTCAGGGTACTTGGTCCAAGAATGTGTAGCCTGGGAGAGCAGCAAAGTCCTCCTTCTGCCCACCCAGGCTGCTCAGAGCCACCCACACGAGGCCAGCGTGAATTCTGCCCCATAGTGGCAGGACTGTGGGCTCGCTAGAAATGCTTTTAGAAGCAGGTGGCCCAGTTCAACCTTAAAGCAGGTCTCAGAATAAGGATAATCAGAGGAACTTTCTCCTGCAGGCTGGAGAGATGCTTTCGGAACGGCAGTTTCATGGGCCAGAACTTTTCTATACTACCTGCAGTGGGAAAGATGCTGGCCGTGACAGAGATCATGCCATCAGCAGTCACCAAGAATGAGACATGCTGCTTTCTGATGGCAGGGGCACATGCAAGCACATGCAAGCACATGCAAGCAGTGGGCACATGCAAGGAGGCCATTAGCTCAGCCCACGGGGTCAGAAACCTTTTGTTCCCTGTTAGATCGCCCAAGCCTTCCACAGAAAAGGCTTGTGAGGTGAGTACTTAGCTCTTGGCCAGGGGATGAAGCCTCGGTTCCTGTTTCTTAGAAGGCTGAACCTTGAAATGTGAGCAGAGGGAACTGGGAGAGGAGTCTCTGGTTCACCAGTTAACAACTGGCGAGCAAGGAGGGGCTTTCTTCTCTCTTCCACCTAACCTTACGCCTTGTACTAGCGTCCACAGCTGCTTCACCGGGGCCAGAACTACTCTGTCTCTGGGAGCTTGATTCCCCCAAAAGCAGAATTTTAGAGACCACGTTATTGACAGTCTGGCTCTCAAGATATAGGGCAGGGTACTGGGTCACCATGATTACCATCCCAGTGATCGCTCTCATTTAGTTAGAAAAAAGCTCGAAGATAGGCAGTGTCACACCAAGCACAGGGAGATGAGTGTGGGGAGAGACCAGTAGAGGGTCACCTACAGGTGCCTCCCCACAACTCCACAGGCTCTGCTGTCCCTATCTAGAAATTGCTCATAGATCTCATGCTAGAACCCACAAATCACATAGCCTTGCAGCAGGCCTGAGAATTCTCATTTCCAGTCTGTCACTCTAGTGCTACCATTAGCCACCTAAGGGGATGCAGGAGGACTCGGGTAGAATAAGAGGTCCACATTCAGCTACTTCTCAAACCCCATGAAGGAGAGGCTCCACACAAGTGTCATTCTGGAAGGCGCCTGAGGCCATGAGCAGACAAGACTTTTGATCCCACAAGACAATATGTTACAAGAGTTTTCTTTGGGTCAGGAAGAAAGGAGAATGATTGGCTAAAGTGAAAAATCAACTCTTGGGGAAGATGGGAAGTGATTTACCGGAGCAGACGACACCAACGTCCTCCTCGTGCCCACAGTTGTGGATGAACCAGCCAGCATGAGAACACTGGCCCAGGGAGACCTCAGTCCCAGAGCACTGCACATCATCCAGAAGAATGGGGCCAGAGCCCTGGCCGAACTGGGCCTCTCCCGGGGTGGACACGGCAACCCCGCAGCCCAGCTGCTGGCACACGACCTGTGCTTCCTTCTCGTCCCACAGATCGTCGCACACTGTGCCCCACACGCCTTCAAAATACACCTCCACTCGGCCAGAACACCTGTTAGAACCTTCCACAAGCTGCACAGGAAGCCAGTCTTCGGGAGAAAGGTAGTCCCCAACCCCACCTGAGTGTTGGCAAATATAGAGTTGACTTCCCCACCAACTTCCCGGGAGTACCACCTGTGTTCCCAACACATGGCTGAAACCCCTTACATGGACATCTTTGCAAGGCTCCCAGATACCATGTAGGATACTATTGTCCCCATTGTACCAGGGAGGAAAAGATGACAGTAGCAACAGCTTCCTGGTGGTAGAGCATTGACTAATGAGGACCAGAAGAGGGGGGACTCCATAGATCTCCCTGGATCCTCATTTGGGATAGAATTATCCCAAGTTGAGGTCCTGTTGTGATGGGAAGCTTCGCTTTGTTCTTTTTGATCTCTTTTTCCATCTGTGCCCCAACCTCCACCTGCTCCAGCAAGAAAATCTTCACCTACAAAGACAGAAACTGCCCAACTCTGGCCACTTGATATTTCAGTCTAAGAACTTGGATTCTTAGGTCATTTCCGCTATGCCCTGTGGTGTCGGGTGAGGGGTGGCGGGCAAAGGCAAATGCTTGGGGAGTGCATTCTGCTGTACAGGGACAGGGCTGCCCTCCACTGTCACTTGGCACTCACATTTTTGCCTGCCAGCACTTTGCTGGGCACCTACTGCCTGCCCCAGTATTCTCAGGGGGCAGCAAGCTTTGCTAAGACAGTGAATAGAAACCCACCCAAGGTAGGGCTTGACTTGGTCAGTCACTAGCTATGCAAATCTGACTATGTGGGCCACTTAGCTTCTCTTTGCCTCTTCTGCAAAAGAAAGCAGTGCATACCTTGAAGGGTGATCATGAGGCAGAGGCAGGTGAAGTGCCTGGCACAGAGGGGGTACTTAGGGGCTTTTATTTTCTCCATTTTATGAACCAGTAATTAGACAGATGAGAACTGTTCTGCATTCCCAAAACTATTGAGGGAGAGCCGTGGGAGGGGAGGAGCAGAATGCTCTCCTGCTATCTCTCCTCTTCCCAGTCACCACAGAGCAGGACTGTCCTGGTTTCCATCTCTGAGAGAAACTGTTCAACAAGTTTTAAAACAGTCTTGAGTGATTCCCATGTGGTCCAACATTTAAGAATTCTCTCCATCACTAATGCACAAGAACCATGGAGGCAGAGAAGGTTCTGGCAGTCTCTGTCTTGTTAGGCATAAATAGCACTGGGGTATTCTTATGTCTGAGGATAAGTTACTGCTCAACCTACTGTGTTTGGACTGTCCATCCCTAGGGGCTTTGGTGTCCTTCCACCTCAAGGTACCCTTACTCCCTTGGCCCTCTTTCTGCAGGCCACCCACAGGCCTTGTCTGATGAGAACTCACCTTCTTGCTGCTCCACAGACACACTTTGAATGGGGCTTCTCTTAGGCTTTCCCTTCCCCAGCTTTGCTCCGGATCCTCTGATGTCCCTCCTGTAGCAAGCTGAGATGTAGCCGCCATGTTAGAGCCCTGCAGGGACCCTGAACACAGCCAACATCCTGGATCTTTCTCCAAACCCACCATTCCCCAGGCACAGCAGAGACTGGGAATCTGAATTTGCAGCCACCCAGAGCAGGGATGCCACCGGGAAAGGACTAGGTGCTCTGGAATCCATTTTCCTTAAGCTTCTGCCTTGAGATGTACGTGATCTTAAAATTCCCCCTTTCTGTCAGTTCTGTGTCAATTTCCATTGACAGTTTTGAAAAGTTCCTGCACCCCGAAAAGCCTCTCTGCCAATGCAATAATCCAAATCAGACCAAATCAAACCAAATTAGAAAAAGCTCAGGTTTAATGGATACAAATGCTCCCAGATAGCTTTCCAGCCCCCCAGATTCCAGTACCCAGCGGGAGTACTCTTGAGCGTTGCTGGGAGGGGTCATCATTTGGGAGACTTTCTTGGGGGTGGAGTTGGAACTGAGGCGACTTCATGGGAGGGGGGCTTGGGATGGAACTTCCACCTGAACATTCCAGACTCTGGATATATGAATGCCAAGGGCTGGGGGTGAGGCTTCCAGGCAAACAAGTTTGTCGGTCAGTATACTTTATTATGATTCTCTAGCCATCTGTAGTTAATGTTGAATTTTTGTTAAGGAAGTGACAGTTTACATATAAATTCTACTACACTTCCAGGTAATCTACTGTTTCTAACACTTCTTGAACTGGTTTTTTTTACAACAATTTTTCCTACTTAAAAGTTTTCCTATTCTTATTTTCATTACGTCTTTTTCCTCATTTGAGAAGATCTTTAGGATCATTTTTCTTAGTTTTACATTCTTAAAAAAATAATACAAATGTTTTATTTAACAGTTGCAGGTCATCATGGGCCAACTGGTGGATACTCAGGACCCAGCAGGAAGGTCAGCGCAACCTCTGAGCCTCCCTTTCTGACTGCAATGGGTGAGCACATCTCCCTCTCAAACCTTTGACATTTTGGGTGATAGAGTGGTGTCATCCACAAATTCCACACATACCTGCGTGCACTGTCGCTGTGAACCGGTCCTGCCCAGCACTTTGGTTACCCTAGCCAGTTTGATGGGTTGCAAGCAACTCACGACTCATGTTCACAATGGCAGCAATCAGGTGGAAAGCTTACATTGTTTTTTAATTCCTTTTTTTTTTTTTTTTTTTGGTAGGACAATGCCACTCCATGTAACCATGGCTGGCCTTATGCAGACCAGACTGGCCTTAAATTCACAAAATCTGCATATCTCTGTCTCGGAAGCACTGGGATTAAAGGCCTGGCCCTGTTTTTTTTTTGTCTTTTAAAGGTAGGCTTAGTTATAAGAAGGTATTTGGCTTCTACTAGAATTAAAATAGCCCGGTAGTTGTTGGTGTTATTGTTGTGTTTTGCTGTGCTGTTTCAAACTGATTCCTGACTCTTCCTGGCCAGGAGCAATAACTTTTCTCTAACATCATTACTTGCAAGCCAGGACTGTCCTCACAGCGGTCCCCTGGTGAGTCTACTTGTCATTCAGCCCACTCTCTGCTTTAGCCATTAGGAGGTGACTCCCTGCTCAGTAGACCACATGAATCTAAGCCTATGGTACTGTTTGGTCAGGGTAATTTTACAATAGCCTAATTAATTGCCAGATGTCTATAGAGAGAGCCTGCTGTGCTTTGACATTGGGTAATGCCCTGGAACATACCAAGGGTGACCCCGTCCTTTGTCCTCTTCACAGATGAGCAACCACATGAAGCAGTGTACAGTACACTGAGCAGAGGTCTGAGTCAGGCTGCCAGAGACGACAGAGCTCTCGGGGTCGCTACTGCTGGCCTTCCTGCAGTGCTTCTGGCATGCCCCCCTTTGAGTCTAAGTAACGTCCATCCCCTGCTCTGAGCTGGTTTGGAGAGGCTCTGCCATTATTAGCATTCTTGTGTAACAGATGAGAAAGTCAGGACAGAGGCCTGTGCAGTGTGAGCCCGTGGTTGGACATTCAGTCTCTGATGCATCTGGTCTCCTGAACATCCTCTTTATCTTCTCCACACTCCATGGCTTGGATTTTGCTCTGGCTCTCCTCCTCCCAGACACTAGAGCAGGTCAGGCCTTCCCCTTTACATTTACCCAGTCTTTCCCACCAGGCTCCTTGAAACAGTCTGGAACAGCCTCTAACTTTCCATCCTCTTGCCTCAGCCTCCTAAGGTTGGTACCATGCCTGGCACCAATTATTTTTCATCAATAGTGTTAAAGCTTTGTGTATATTTTAGGCCTTAACTCTCTTTTGAGACAAGGTCTCACTATGGAGCCATGGCTGACCTGGAACACTCTAGATAGACAAGACAGGCCTCAAACTCATAGGGATCTGCGTGCCTCTGACTCCTAACTGCCAGGATTGAAAGAGTGTGCCAATGAACCCAGACTCAACATTTCAAAATTATTAACATACTCGTCATCTCATTAGGAACCGTCTAGTGTGTGCTAGTTAAGCCTAGCAAGTGACCAGGATTGTAGGTGGTCATGGGAAAGAAGAAAAGGAGGAAGGGAAGAAGAGAGAAAGGAAGGGAAGGGAAGGAGAGAGGGAGAGAGGGAGGGAGGGAGGGAGGGAGGGAAGATGGATCTCTACTGCTATTGAATAAACATGTGGCCATCCAGAGTAAAGAGGTGTGAGTGTGTGTGTGTGCTTCTGTCTGTGTGTCTATGTGTGTGCTTCTGTGGGTCTGTCTGTCTTCACTGTCATTCATTCTGTCACTTTCCCTAACAATTTCTCTTCCACTCTAGACCTTGTCACCTGCCTACTCATAAAAAAGCCACATTAGCATCATTTTGATGACTGTGCTAGGTCCTAACTATCTACTAGATAAAGATAAAAGTTCTTAGCCTGAGTTTATAAACCCTCTCTAATTAGACCACAGCTTGCTTCCCAGCTCCTGTCTTATTGGTAGATTGTTCTTCCTCTCAGAAAGAATCCTCATCTTCTCCACCTCTAGAACTATTAAAACTCCCACAGATGAGCACGGCGTCCCAGCCATTCAGATCAGGCCTAAGTCATCAGCTGTGGTTCTAAATTCCAGTGGGAATTGCTTGAGCTAATACAAATTAACCCAAGGGTGCTCTTTGCTACACACACTGCAAACAAGAAAGCTGAGCACCAAGGCCCCAGGGATGCCAGCCACACAAGCATCATTTGTTCCCTGAGATCATCAGAGAACCAATGGCCCAGGGGACATGGAGGAGACACCCGGTATGCATCCAAAAAATTGACTACCCAAACAAGGCAATTTCAAATGCGGTTACTCAAGCCTATAAAATGGGCATCCTTTTCCCTTTGCTCATTGCCAAACCCAAGATACCAGACAGGATGTTTGTACGAGCGAGAATGGGCAAGAGGACCACTTTGTCCCTAGTAACAGTCAATCATACTCTTCAAATACATTTCCTAAGGCTGTGAAGTGGGTGAAAGACCTGCTGTGCTGGAAATCTGAAGTGTGATCAGTGGAACATTGAGTGCAGGGGGAAGGCAAGCGGAGGCAGGTTGGGAAGGGGTGTGAGTGTTACGCCACAGTTGTTGGAGAAACAGGCTGAACTTCAAGGTGGGAGAGGATAGAGGTAGTGGGGGAGGGAACATGTTCCTAAACCAGTGGTGACAGTGGGAGAATGGAGGGAGGAGTGTGAAAGAGCTTCCCCAGGTGCAGTGGTGGGACTGGCTAACCAAGAGGAGGGAGAAGACAGATTCAGCAGTCACAGGGCTGGATTCTGTGCTTGGGGTATAAGCCACCGGTAAAGCTAGACCTGGCTGAGTTATATGATTAGAAATGATTGCCAGCAGACACTTGGCTCTAGAGGGGATCCCAGGTGTCCACAGGGATGTCCCCAGCTAGGTCCTTGGGCAGCAGAGGAGAGGGTGCCGGAACTAGCATTGTCCCATAGTCACATTGATGAATATCTTGATCACCACCATAGAAATTTCGTCTGATGGATGGAGATAGAGACAGAGACCCACATTCACATCAGAGCAATGGACTGAGCTCCCAAGGTCCAGTCGAAGAGCAGGAGGTGGGAGAAGATGAACAAGGAAGTTAGGACCGTGAGGGGCTGGACCACTCACTGAGACAGTGTGCCTGATCTAATGGGAGCTCACCAAATCCAGCTGGACTGGGACTGAACGAGCATATGATCAAACCGGACTCTTTGAATGTGGCTGCCAATGGGGGCAGACTAAGAAGCCATCAACAATGACACTAGAACCTATCTATTCTGCATGTATTATCTTTTTGGGAACCTAGTCTATTTGGATGCACACCTTCCTAGGCCTGGATGGAGGGGGGAGGGCCTTGGACTTCCCACAGAGCAGGGCACCATGCCCTCTTTTAAGGAAGCAGGGGGAGGGGAGAGGGGGGAATGGGAGGGGACTGGAAGAAGGGGAAGAAATGTAAATTTTTTTCAATGGAAAAAAATAAAAGAATATGGAAAAAAAAAGAAATGATTGCCAACAGTCAAGAAGTGGAGTGAATCATGGGAGGAAAGCAATTAGAGGGGCCGGTCTGAGATGAGGCAGGCCACAGGGCCAAGAAGAACAAGTATCTGAGCCCACAGATGCTAAACCAGACAGAAGTCATTAGCTCAGTAAATAAAGGCTAGCAACCACCTTCCCCTAAAGAGATTGGTGCCAGGAAGGAGTTGGGTAGAACCGGGCTAGAAGGTGAGGGGAGCAAAGATCTATGACTACATGACCAGAATCTGGCTGTGGAAAATGGGTGACCTCCAAGGGTGTCCACAAAGATTAAATCGACTGCCATCCGTTCGCTTGTTCAGTGTCTCAATAAACAGCCCAGACTGGCCTTGGATTTACAGTCCTACCTCAGATTCCTGGACGCTATAACAGGGCCTAGCTCCAGTCTTTGTATGGGGAGATGGACCCTACTGCTGGGGTCTGAACCTAGGGCCATACACAGGTCAAGCTTGTACTCTACCACCGGGCTACACCAGGTCTTGGTCTTTCATATGGAAAACTGACAATCTCCAGTCTTAGGTAAGATACGCTGCAACTCCACGCATGCCCACCCTGAATCTGTCCCCACTTGTCTTCTACAGAACTCCAGGGCAGACAGCAGTGGGGACAAATGGTGTCTTGCCTGTTTGATTTGGAGTGTTTGGGAAGTATTCATCGGAAATACGAGTTAATGAGCCAGGGATGAGGGATGATTTGAGGAGGCAAGGAGATAACAGATACTCCAGGAAGGAGGATCAGATTGAGAACAGTGGGTGAGGACAAGAAGGGTAAGGTCCTTCAGGATGGGAACATGGAGGAAAATGTTTGAATCAGGTTGGTCATGTGTGCTGAGTGTTTGTGAATGAATGTGTGTAATGAAAGTGTATGTGTGAGTGTGCGGATATGAATGAATGTGTGCATGTGTGAAAGAATGCGAGGATGTGAATGAATTGTGTCAACATGTGTGAATGTGAGTGTGGGTGTGGGTGTGCGTGCTGGCTAGTAATGTCGACTTGACACCAGCTAGAATCATCTGAGAGGAGGGAACCTCCACTGAGAACTTGCACCTAGGAGACTGGGCTGTATGCAAACCTGTAGGCATTTTCTTCATTAGTGATTGATGCAGGAGAGCCCAGTCCATTGTGAGTGGTGTCACCCCTGGGCTGGTGTTCCTGGGTTCTGACTGAGCAAGCCAGTAAGCAGCACTCCTCCATGGCCTCTGCATCAGTTCCTACCAGGGTCCTTCCCTGCTTGAGTTCTTGCCCTAACTTCCTTCAATGATGAGCTGTGATTTGGAAGTCTACGGTGAAATAAACCCTTTCCTCCCCAAGCTGTTTTGGGTCATGGTGTTTCATCCCAGCAGCAGAACCTAACTAAGACAGTATGTGTGAACGTATGTGAGAGTGTTTGGCAAGTGTGAGTACTTCTATCCCAGGTCCGCAATGCATTCAGCGGGGCAGTGTGACATCTGTTTAGCATTTGAGGTACACAGGACAGCAGGTAGGCACCCTTCAGTAGCATAGCTGGAAGAAGAGTCGGTTGACCACAATTACTTTGTAGAGACTTTTCCTATTTAAACTGGAGAGTATTGTGAGCTGAAGCTTCCAGAAAAATATAGGACACTTGTGTCAAGTTGGCTAGAACTTCATGACTGGAACTTCATGATTATGGATCTGCAATTGCTGGAAGATTACAGATCCATAATCAAAACCATCCTGCGTTTTGGTTTGCTATTGCTCATCCCTTTAACAGCCATTTATCACCCACCTTCTGCATTTAATACAACATCCTTTCTGCGTATCAGCTAACCCCTGGAATGTATTCTTAGCACACCACTAGCTCCCACCAACTCAAAAGCTAAAAATACCATCAGACTGCCCCTGGGTCCTAAAGTAAAGATTGATCCGCTGGGTTAGAACTGCCCTGCTCTTTATCTCCACCAACAGCCTTCTTAGGCGGTCACTAAGTTTCCTTTGTACTTCTCATGTGAATTGCCCCAGCAACACCCGAGGCTCCAGTGATCTGCAAGTTCCAGAAATCCCTTCTATCAGCACATGACCTTCAGGGAGCTGGACTATGTCCCTGGGTGGTTATTCTTGGAAGGTCATACTGGCCCCATTGTCTATTAGGTTCTTGGGCAATCATTAGGAGCCAGGCAAAGCCTATTGCACCATATCATGCCACTAATCCTCGGCTCCTGGAAGCTCAAGAACACCCCTACCTGAAAGCTGTAGAATGACCCACACGTTTCAGGGAAGAGGTGCAGCAAGAGCCTGGCAGGGACAGAAAGGTTGCAAAGGGCATGAAGATAAAGGAGACACCGGGGGTTAGAGGTGAAAACAGTCCCATTGATAACTGAGACTCGCAAGCAGTGTCTACCAGAGCTGCTGAGCTTCTCAAATATTCTTAGATTTGCAGAACTCGGGTGATAAAAAATAACACATAATCCTCTTATTTTTGTTTCGGGGGAAGCTTGTGGGCAGAGGGGTCCAAGGTATGATGTTCTTACACATTGTCTTTCTGCAGTGTTGGGAGCTGGGCTGCGGCATGAGGCCACACGACAGTACAGTGTGTTCTGTTGAACATGGCAGACAGCTCTAGCACTTAGTAGGACGTTAGCAAACTTCAGAGAGAACAGAAGCAGGGCAGAGGGGTGACTGGCTTCCTCCAGTGATCCTTCTGAAGTAATCACAGCCCTCACTGGGAGGACTTTTCTTATTGTGGTTTGAGTTTCGGTGCGAGGAAAGGTGAGGCTCGGGGGAAGTTAGGGCCAACCACAAGGTTGATTCCTGTGTGGGGGACCCACTCTGTTGTTCCTAGTGTTTTATAAGGGGGCTCCCAGAACACATTCTTAAGAGAACCACTGAATTTGGGAGGCACTCCTTCCCTCCCCAAGCTCTCAGAAATCGTTAAACTTGCCCCAGACTAAGAATTATCTTTCCATTTCCCACCCCCATATCCACGTCCAACCCTTTCAACACTTGGTTCTAAACAGGCCTGGTCATAGCCCAGGAGCACTGCCCAAAAGTAGCCCCCACTGTGGCTAGGGGCAGAACTCACTGGGGCGCCTTCTGGATTGGGTCAGGAGTCATTTCCACCCAAGCTTAGGCTGACATCCCCAGAGCCAACACTGTCACTTTCAATACAGTCAACTTCAGCGTCATCTTTGCCACGGGGGAACTAAAATGATTAGAACTGTGAATCCTCCCCGAACATTCCAAAAGTTCTTAAGTGCCAGGAAACCCCACAGTTCCCACATACCACCGACATAGTTCACAGATCCCAGTGTTTACCATGAACAACATGGTTTGTTACCCATGGAGGAAGAAAAGAAAAGGAATCTAAGTTGAATCTATTACTTGAAAATTACTACTGAGGGGCTGGGGCGGTAACTCAGAAGTTAAGAGCATGTACTACTCTTGTCAAAGACCCGAGTTCAGTTCCCAGTACATGCATTGAGCTGCTCACAATGCCCTCTAACTCCAGCCCCAGGGCCTCTTTCTTCTCTAGCTTCTGTGGGCACGGTACTCAGGTGCACATACCCACACACAGACAGATACATGCAACTAAAAGAAAAGAAAGAAAAAATAGCTACTGAAATAGTGAAAGGGGAGAATATCCCAATTTCCTAGGGGAACTGGAGAATGGAGTTGTTATGGCTAAGTGTTACATTCTGCCTCTGAGTTTCGGTTATTTTATTTCTTCATTTGAGATATACAATTTGTAATTCACAGCCTCTAGATGAGCAGTTAGATTGACTGAGCACTTTCTGTGTCTGAGGGGTGGGTGCTTCCAAGACTTGTACTAACATCATTTCCTTAAATCTACCTGATGGTCTTTTACATCATAGCCTTTTGTAGGAGAGGGCACAGCAGCAGGGGATCAAAAACTTGTGCCAAGTTCTTAGGGCTAGAGCATGCTTATTAGGGCCTGAATGTTCTAGAGCAGTGGTTATCAACCCCCCTAATGCTGCAACCCTTTAATATAGTTCCTCAGGGTGTGATGACCCCCAACCATAAAATTATTTTGTTGCTACTCCATAACTGTAATTTTGCTACTGTTATGAATCATAATGTAAGTATCTGTATTTTCCAATGGCCTTAGGCGATCTCTATGAAAGGGCCATTAAATTCCCGGTGCGATCGTGACCCACAGGTTGAGAACTGCTGCTCTCAATCTTTGCGTCTCTAGTCTGCATACCCAGGCACAAATATTATTATAGGACATGTAGATTATAAAGATGAACCAAAGTATCCAAGAAATAATTAGATTTTTCCTTTTGCCCTAGTACAATTTACCTGTTTTTTAATAGTGGGACTATTACATAAACATATGCATACAATTATCTATAATCAAGCTATTTGTTTGGGGGAGTATTTCCAAATATCCATTTGCTTACTTTCTCATTTATACTCAAGGGAGAAAAACGAAACAATAAAAGTCTTTAATATTTTCCCCCAAAGACACTAAAGCCACAATGACAAAAATAATCAAGATTATGTAAATGTTTCAAGTTAGTTTAGTCTCAAATTAAAAGTTCCTTAAGCAGACTAGCAGGTAATAAACACTAAAAGCAAGACTATCAAAGGGGTCAATCTGGCTTTCATAAAATACTGATTTTTCAGGAAAGAAATCTTTTTAAGTCAAACCCAGATAATTTTATGTCATATCAAATATTTCAAGTCAGAATATTTTACTGACATTTTCCAGATCTATTCAACACCAGAAAAGAAATGCCAACATCATCCAATATTCTTAGTGAGTGCTAGACACCAAAATATGAAGACATGAACCAAAGAACATTTCAGAGTCCCTCACTGGCTCATCTTGGCCAATAGCCTTCTCTATTTCCCTCCAGAATCCTACAAACAGAGCCACGGTCTACGGAAACAGTCAACTGACTGATGCTTTGTTCACAGAAAAACAAATCTCCCATAAAATATTTGATTCAACTCCCATAAAATGGATCAAGGTGATGTGCAGCTGGTCACAACAGGATCTCATCACTGCTCTGATTATGGTAAACAGAGTCGTCACTCCCTTGCTTAACTTTAAGCTGGTGCCTCAGAGGACAAGGGACAAATAACCACACTTTCTCTTTCCAGTTTGTCATGAGGCGTTAGCTGTTTAAAGAGCCTTGGGGTATTGGCTGTGTACCTGCTTCAGGAAGAATCACACCTTGGAAGAACAGCAGCCAAAGAAGGTGGGTGTGGCAGCCCATGTTGGGAGGGCTTCCAGCTACTGACTAGCCTCGAGTTCCAGCTTTATATTCTCTCCAGGCTCCCTGGTGGGAGGGGCCTGGCAACTTGATGCTCTTCTCCAGCTTGAATTGGCAGGGATCCAGAGCAGGACACAGCAACACGTTTGCTTTGGCATCTTGCATGTTTGCTCTGGGGAGCAAGAGTGATTTGACCTATTAGATACATTCCATTAGAGCAGTTGGAAGTCAGTGCTTAACAGTGTACTGGCACCTGACCTGGCAGATAGCCACCTCTAGGCCCTGGGGAGGAAGAAAAGCTAGGAAGAGCCTAGAGCCTCCCTGGGGTATCATCTCCTGTAGCAAATGGCTGTCCCCAATGCAAAAGGCCTCTAGAATCCTGTTTATCATTCAATGCCCACCTCCTACCTCTCTCTTTTTCTGGAAATTCCCCAGTAGTCTGCAGCTATCTACACTTCCTCCATCCTCTAACTCCCATGGCGCTCATTAAGCGTGTGCATTTAACAACACTCAATACATTCTGCCTTGGTTCCTATTGCTTGCATCCCAGTCTGATTTCTTCCACGGCCTATTCTACTTTATTTTCCATTACTGTGATAAACACCACGACCCAACTGGGCCTGGGGGTGGACAGGGTTTATTTCCCCTTACAGCTTGTGTCATTGGGGGGAAGCCATGGCATGAACTCAGGCAGGGCAGGACGTGGAGGCAAGACCTGAAGCAGAGGCCATGAAGGAATGATACTTAACTGGATTTGCTTTCTACACAATTCAGGACCACCTACCAGGAGTAGCATCACCCAGAGTGAGCTGGGCCCTCCCAGTTCAATTATTTATTAATCAAGAAAACACCCCACAGGTTGGCCTGCAGGTCAATCTGATGGATACATTTTGTTTTCCAGTTAAGGTTCACGCTTCCCAGATGAAGCGTGTCTAGATGTAGCTTGTGTCTAGTTGACAAAAACTAACCAACATAGACCTATAAGCTTTTTCAAGGCAGGGATTTTCTTCAGATGGTTGTAGTCTTATGACATGCTTAGCACAATGCCTTCTACTTAAATATCTGTTGGATTTTAATTACTGCTTCCTTCATAGGTGATTTCTCTCTACCTGAATCAGTAACCTGAATCCTCTCCCCTGGCCTTCTGGTTCACAGCACACCCTCTAGAGCCTATCTGACTTACAGTGGTGAAATGTATGAAAAGAGGTAAAAGACTAGAATGTTCTTGAGTCATACATTATAAAAAGGAATAGCAGGGAATCATCTTCCCAATCTGAAAACTCCTGTCTTCCTTTTAGGGCTGTCCTACCAGTTGGGTGACTCAAATGGGTTGGTCACCATGGTCAATTGAAATAGCTTCTGAGTCTCCACGGTGAGTGCTCTGCTAAAAACGGCCAACTCCACACCTGGTTAGGATGGCAAAAATAGGACCATGTGCAACAAGGAGAGAGCCTGGGACTTGGATTTTCAAGGTTGGCTCTCAGGGCTCAGGATTTAGCTTGGTGGCAGAGTACTCGCCTGGTATGCAGGAGGCCCTGGGGTCCATCTCCAGCACTGTAAAATCGATAAATAAATGCTTTTTAAAAAGCCTTATCTCTTGTGCCTGACACTATGATTTGGCCCAAATCAGCTTAGAGTCCCAGAGCCTTAGTTGCCTCCTCTGAAATAGTAGCTCACAGCATCCGCTGGAAGGACCAGTGGCTCACAGCATCCGCTGGTAGGACCAGTGGCTCACAGCATCCGCTGGAAGGACCAAACTGTTGGTATAGAAACGATGAGCACATGATGCCAACAAGATGTCCACTGTCTCTCTTCTTGTGTTGTTTTTGAGATAAGTTGTTACTCTGCAGCCCTGGCTGGCCTCAAAATCATGACAGTCCTCCTGCCTCTGACATTGAGTGCTGGGATAGCAGACATAAACCACTTCTTCCAGCATTACTTACCCATAGAAATCCTATTTAGAGATTTTGAGTTTTTCTCATCATTCTCAATGTTATTAAGTCATTGAATAGACTCAGATTTGACCAAGCATGAAGTGGGGGAGTGGTGTTTAGTCAGGCATAACTGTGGTTCATACATTTCACAGGCCCACGAAGGATCTCTGGGCTTATTCTGAGCCAGCCTGTCTCTGGAGGTCTCACGCTAGAGGCAGTCTACAGAATCATACAGCAACCTGGCTGAGAATGCACAGCCTTGCCAAACACAGCCCTGGTGAATTCAAGATCAGCTCTTCCTTCCTTCCAGATGTCAGCTGAGAAGCATCAGGAAGTCTGTTACAGACGGAGACTGCTAGCTCATTCCCGGCCACCCAGACCCTAAACAATCACACAGAAACTGTATTAATTAAAACACTGCTTGGCCAATCACTTAGGAATATCGCTAGCTAGCTCTTATATCTTAAATTAAGCCATCACCACAAGGTTGTGGCCTACCGGCAAGGTTCCAACAGGCTCCTGCAGGCATCTTTCTCCTTAGGTGGCTACATGGCGTCTCTCTGACTCCACTTACTCTCTCTGTATATCTATGTTTGGATTTTCTGCCTGGCTTTACTCTGTTAAGCCATTGGCCGAAAGCAGCTTCTTTATTAACCAATGGCAATAAAACATACTAACAGCAGACAGAGGGGAATCCCACATCTGTCTGTGGCTCTGGATTTTGGCTTCTGTTCACACTGCCATCCATGCAGCACACATTTAGTCATGTACTGTCTTCAGACATGATCATCCATCTATGTCCGTGTTTGGTGAGATGTCCGTGTCTCTCTGCAGTCTTAGGTGGGAGGGTGCTTGCTTGCTGTTGCCTTCAGCATCCTGTTCTTGGTTTTCACGCCATGTCAGACTCGGCCTTCCAACACACCCCCAAGCACATTCCCTCTCCCTCCTTGGATGCTCTCAGACTTTCTAGGGAATGAACCACTTCAGGGGCTGCCCTGACCCTCTGTCTCTTTTCTCTTACCTTCACCCTACAGGACAATGGAGCACTCTGGCAAGAGTGGCATCTCTCAGTTCAGATCTCCAACTTATCTGTGTGTTGTGATGTTCTGTGAGCATCAGAGATCTGCTGGCATCAACCACTCATTCCAATCGTGCCTCCTGGATGCTAGGAAAAACACGTGGCATTAATTCCATGATTCCTACTCTACGTTCTCAAACACTAAGTATGGTGCTTTTACTTTCTACTGCCGTTGATCTTGGAAGTGACACAGGGCAAAATCAGGTGGGAGAAAAGCTAAATTTGTTTTCATGATCCTACTAGAAAAGGGGAGTTAAGACGTCACATCAGCTGGTCCTGGGATGCAGAATCTGCCATCTGTACCATTTCAGCACTCAGCATTCTGTCTCCTATACAGGACAGTGGCAGAGATTTTGCTGAGTTGGTGTAAACCACAGAAAACAGGGACAGTGGGGTGCGGAGATAGCTCAGTCAGTGAAGTGTTTGCCTTAAAGGCATGGAAGCCTTAGTTTAATCCCCAGAACCTACTATGTGGATTTGTAATCCCAGCGCTTGGAAGATAAAGACAGGCAGATCTCTGGGGCTTGTTGTCCACTCTAGCCCAGCTTATCTCAGTAAGACCCAAAGCTTGGCAGAATAAAGAAATAATAGCAGAGGCTGCCTTCTGGACTCCACATGTACTTGTGTATGCATGCACACTCACATATACATGTACACACACACACACACAGTAAGAGCATCCAAAGAGAGCTTAAATGATAAATAATAAAGGCCAATTCTATGTTTTCATTAAGAACAAAGGAAGATGAGTGCATCTCTCAGCCCTCATTCGAGAAGCTTCTCCTTGCAGCAGACAGCAATTGACACAGAGAACCTCACGGTGGTCAATGTGCACAGAACTGGAGCCTGAGAACTGGTTAACCTTAAACAGCAGGTATTCATCCCACCCCTGCCATCAAAGCTCAGATAGCTAGGGCAGAGCGGGGCGGAGCTGAGAGGCTGCAAAAGCTCAAGGCAATGGTAACTTAAGAAACCGTTTTTCCCACACACAACATGGCAGTTGCGTGTATGAACCCACAATGATGGTTACAGTGTGTATGAAAACTGTACCACCTCATGCCAGACAGGATCCCAGCAGGGAGAAGAGAAGTGGGCATAAAATCCCACCTGAGGAGCTATTGGCAATTGATAGCTACAGAGCGGAGAATCGGTATCCTTTAAGGATGTGATCCTGATAGCTCGACCATGCTCTAGGGCAGGTCCCATTCCCAAGAGGAGTTGGGCAAAATGAGGTGGATCAGACTGAGAAAGAAAACTCGAAGTTGGGAGGATGGAGAGGAGAGGGTGGAGGGGTGGATCTGGGAGCAGTTGGGAAAGGAATGTGAATACGATCAAAACACATAGTATGAAATTCTCAAAGAATAAAAGCATTATTTTAAAAAGACCAATGCCCTCCCCCAGATCTAATATAAGCATGGAATGTCCTGTGTGGAAGGTATTTGATGTATTTTTACTACACTAAGTATTAAGAAGTTGAATTTTACATAGCCAAACTGGCCTAGGTCTTGAAGAGCCCATCCATGAGTATTAGAATTTTGGAAGGGTTTACGTGCTGTGATGAGTGGTCTGAGGCTTCTATTAAGATCAGTTCCGGCCTGGGGAAGAGGTTCAGTGTTTAAAACGCTTGCTATGCAAGTAATAGGATGGGAGTTTGGAACCGCAGAGCTCCCATAAATACTAGGTGGCCTACTTGTAATTCTAGCCTTGGAAGGTTCACACAGGGTGATGGGGGATCTCCAGAGCAAGAGCGAGCAAGCTGGTTCATGAGAGCATCCCTATCAATGAGCTCTGGGTTTGATTGAGGGGTCCTACCTTTAAGAATAAAGTGAAAGAGCAAACGAGGTAGATTCCTGACGTCAACCTCGGGCCTCCACACATAAGTGAACGTGCACCCACATACGTATGTGCACCCACCACACACACAAATAAACAGAAGACGGAGAGGAGGAGGGGAGGGGGATGAGGACATGGGGGATGAACAGTTCCTGCCAGGCTGCTATGGGACTAGGAGCAGTTCCCATGAGAGATTCAGGCCACAGCCATCCTCAATCTGGCCGCATAGTGCTCAAGTATCACTGGAGAGAAACAGTGTTCAGTTCATGGAAGTTTGTAGATGAAATTGGTGGTGTCCATTAAGACATTCTCAGTATATGGCCCCTGAAGCTTTTTCAAGCACACGCCATTTGCTGTGTTATCACCAAATCGCTCATTGCTAATTTGGGTGTCCCAGCATAGCGGGTGGCATGGTCGTCTACTCTATTTCTGGCTTTTTAAAAAAAACATAATTTTTAATGATTCTTTGGGAATTTCACATCATCAACCTCAATCCTCCTCTCCCAGGTGGTAGCATGGGCCACCCAGATCAGCATGGCTCCTGCAGCAGTGTGGCCCTCAGACACCAACATGGACCCAGGTGGTGACCCAAACGCCTGGCATCAGCATGACTTTCAATGGTATCAGGAACCACATCAACACAGACCCTAGTTGTGGTAGGACCACTGACCCAAGCATGTCCCTCAGCTGAAGCTCAGGCACATATATCACAGGTCACTCAAATCTGTATGGCCCTGGCTATGGTATGACCCTCACATCCCCACCTGGCCTCGGGTGATGGCCCAGATCCTGGGTATTTGCATACCCCTCAGTGGTATCAGGAGCTATAGAATTCAACCCAGATCCTGGCTGTGGTAGGGCCTGGACCCAGATAACACCATGGGCCCAGGTGGCAGTACAGGCCAGTACAGATTAGCATGGCCCTCAGACACCAACAAAGACTCAGATGTCTGACCTGGTCATCCACGTAGCCTTCAGTGTTTACAGATCATGGACATCAACCCAAACCCTGGCTGCTGCAGGGCTGTGGACCCAGACATGGCCCCCATTGGCAGCACAAGTCACTCAGATCAACATGGCCCCAGTGGTGGTTCAGCCTTGGATATCAAAATGGCCACAGGTGGCAGCCTAGACCAAAAGTATCCCCGTGGTCTTGAAGGCAACATGAGTCATAGATGTCAACACAGATTCTGGTGGTGGTAGGACCACAGACTTAGTCTTGGCCCTGGGCAGCAGCCCAGGCCTGGCCTGGATGTCACCCTGGTCCCAGGTGGCAACCAGACTGCCAACATCAGCCCATTCCTTACCACGCTTGCTTCTTCAGAACTGCTTCTTACCATAGCACACAAACCACTCCGCCTCTCTCTCCCATTTCTCCACCATACCCTTGCTCATCATAATGGCGGGCCTGTGGTTGCCTTCAGACAGACTGGACAGGAAGGATCCAGGCTGCCCTGTGAGTGTCTTTCACCTATCTGAGCCACATGGCATCAGGTAGGCCTGCAGAGGGCTTCAGGTAGGTCACGTCATGAGGATCCAGGCTGCCCCATGGGTGTCTTTTGCCTGCCTGAGCCGCATCCTGGCTTTTCTTTGTGAATGTTTCATTCTATCACAGGAACTTCCTGGGTCATGGTCTTGGGAAAGATGGTAATGATTCCAAATTCCTGCACGGGACCGAATACCCCGCCATGTGTCCCACTTTTCTGTTGTTGGCCTCCACTCTTGCTGTCTCCACTGCTGAGTTATATGCTTTCTAAAGCAACAGCCAGTCTAAAGTCAGGAAGCTGCTTCTAAATTGTTCCTGCTGCCTTACTGGGTCTGTGAAGCCCCCTGCACAGCTGCCTCCCCACCCCCTCACTTCTTCCACCTTTTATCTGAGACTGAATACATAGCTGTGTTGGTGAAGTGCCTGCCATGCAAGCATGAGGACCTGAGTTCAAATCCCCAGCACCCAGGTCAAAAGCTAAGCATGGCTCCCAGATCTATGGAGGTGAAGATAGGGGGATCCTTGAGGCTTACTGTCCAGTCCACGCAGCCTAATCAGTAATCCCCAGGAACTGGCGAGAGACTTTGTTTCAAAAACCAAAGTGATCAGCTCTCAAGGAATGACACCTGAGGTTGACATTCTGGCTTCCACATGCAAGTACACACACATGCATGCATACAAAACAGTATGCACAAACACATGTGACTAGCACACACAGAAAGCATACATGCATGCACACAACACACACACACATACAAAGACAAATTTGCAGAACTTCATACAGCTTGTTAAATAAAATTTTAATTCAGGTGCAAGACATAGAGAAATCAACCTTGAACTGACCAGGAAACTCTCCCTGCCGGCTAGTTTACACAATGCCAGATAAGGCTGTGTAGGCTTCTGGTAGAGAAAAGACACAATGTCCTACTTACCAATTAACCCTGCTTGCTACAATACGGACATGCTGGCAAAATGTGCATGACAGTTCTGGGGTTAGCTGATCACTCTCTGATCAGTTATGAAGCCTACACAGGATGGACTTCACGTCTGTTTCTGTAACCCTGATCTAAAGCCCAAGACTTTAAAGCTCACAGGCCTTAGGGGGTATCTTATTCTTATTGTGCTGTCAAACTGCATTCTAAGTATTAGTGTTTATATGTATAGATTTGCACTGTTCTCAACTTTGGTCGGAGGAGTTTCTTTTCAGAGGGTAGTGGTTAACACAGTGACTCACAACCGGTCAAGATGCTGTTATAAACAATAAACAATTCTGGATGCTTGGCTTTGACTGAATCATCTCATCAACCACCCACTGCCCAAGGACGGAATTCTATGGAAGAAGAAGGAACGGAAACAATATAAGAACCAGTGGATGGGGAGGAGAGCTGGGAAAAGGAAAGCCGGCTTCTGGACACGGCGCGGCTACTACACACATCAACATGAGCTGCGGTGGTTACCCACACAAAATCAAGCCAGTCAAAATCCCAGCTTGGGTTGGGGAAGGATCATCGAGGCCCAACTGTACCATAGGAGCTATTGGTAGGTGATGGCTGCTGAGAGAGAGAGCATCACTCTCCTTCGGTGATATGGCCACTGGTAGGTTGCTCATGGTCCTAGAGGATGGCTACATACCTTTGTGCATACTACGGATAGTGCTAATTGGGCTTGTGAGGGGAGAAATTTTTAAAACAAGAAAGAGGGAAAAAGAGGGAGAGAGAGAGAGAAGGAGGGAGGGAGGAAGCTGGAAAGAAGGTGGGGTGGAATGCTAGGGAGAGTTGGAGGAAGGTAGTGATATATGGATATGATCAATGTACATTATATAAATGTATGGCCAGGCATGGTGGCGCACGCCTTTAATTCCAGCACTCTGGAGGCAGAGGCAGGCAGATCTCTGAGTTCGAGGCCAGCCCGGTCTACAGAGCAAGTTCCAGGACAGTCAGAACTGTTACACAGAGAAACCCTGTCTCTAAAAAAGAAAAAAAAAAGGAAGAAAGAAAGATAGAAAGATGTATGAAACCTTCAAAGAATGAAGAAAATATTTTCAAACTAAAAAACATACAGAATTTTGATCCAGAGACCCCCAACGCCAAAGAGTAAGTAGAGAGAAAACTGAACATCTACATCAGCCAGGAGAAAATCTGCCCCTCCACAGTGGTGGTCAGGAGACATGTCTGCACACAGAACATGTCTTTTAAGTGAAATAATTTAGCCAGGTGTCACTGTAGCATGATTGATGCTTATGTGACCTCCTAAAATCAACAGCTTTTTGAGAATGTGTACAACTAAAGAAGAAAAACTTTAGGCCTGGCGAGATGATTCCATGGGAAAAGAAGTTTGCCCCGGTTTAAGTCTGACGGTCTGGAACCCACACGGTGAAATGAAAGAAACAACTCCCACAAGATGACCTCTGACCTCCACATACACGCCACGGCATATGCATACATCCACACATCCACACCAAACAAAGGAATGCAATGAAAATCATCAACTAAGCAAGGGAGGTAAATCAAACAAAACAAGAGCAGAGGAGAGGAAAGAAAAAGTTGGAACCAGAAACAGGATTAAAAGGAAAAAGTGCATTTGAAAGGCCAACTGCTGCGTGAGGGAAGGAAGATGCCAGGTGGCTTCTTATAGCCCCCGACGTGTGTTTGTGTTTCACATCTATTATTCACTATAACCTTAACAGTCTTGTGAGTGAGCACGGAAGATCGTCTTACCTCCGATCTAGGCGGAACTGAGGCTGGGAGACGACTTTCCTGCCCGAGTCACAGCTGGAGAACAAAGCTGTAAAGAGAGCTCAGGTTGGCTGGCTCTTGAATCTCTGTCCCCATATGATTATGATTGTGGTTGCATTAGTTCATTCATTAGTGGGAGGGGTCTGCTCTCGCAGGGCGTGCGCATGGAGGTCAGAGGACAACTTGCCCGAATCGATTCTCTATTTCCACCATATGTGCTGGGGGTATTGAACTCAGGGCATCATCACGGTCAGCCACGGGTGTCTTTATCCACTGAGCCATCTCACCAGTCCTCTTTTTCCTTTATTTTAATGATTTTTATTATTTTTATACATAGGACTGTTTTGCCAACATTTATCTGTGTGCACTGTGTGATGCCCAGGGAGGCCAGAAGAGGGCATTAGATCCATTGGATCACCTGGATCTGGAGTTACAAAAGGTTGAGTTGCCAAGAGGGTGCTGGGAACCGAACCAAAATCCTCTGGAAGAGCAGTCATTACTCTTAGCCTCCGAGTTATCTTTCCGGGCCCTCACCAGCCCTTATCTTCAGAGCCAAAAGCTATGTGGATAAAATCTTGTGAATACAGCATATACACGATGCATACACACACAACGCATACACACACATGCAGGCAAGACACTCATACACATAAAAATAAATAAATGTTTTAAATTACTGGTTAGTATTCTTTCCATAGCGGACTCAATTATAATTTTAATAGCGCCCTTGACTTCATGCTCTAAGACTAGGTTATAGTCATTCTGTGTGCGTTCTCCCCAGTATCTGAGGAAAGTGGTCTCTGAACGTCTGTGGATCCCAAAGTCCAGAGATACTGAAGCCTCTTGTGATACTCAATGTACATTGTCTGCATGGAGCCTACACATAACCTCTGTTCGCCTTATTTTTATAGGAAAAAGCAAACCTTCCTTTATTCATACAGCACATAGTCACCTTAGAAATCTGTGAAGGATCTACAGAAGAACAAAGGTGTATTTACAAAAGTCAAAGAATAAAAGATCAGTTAAAATTCTACATTTCCATATGCTTGCAGAGTATTATTTAAAATCAAAAATGCAAAATAATCAAATTCATTAACAATTACATTGAAAACAAAGAGTACTTATGGACAGATTTTAGTGAAGTATAGGTGAGATTGAGAAAAATAAAACTAGGAAATACTACTAAAATTAAAGAAAACCCAAAGTAATAGAGAATTTCCCTGGGTTCACGAGATGGATAAGTCTGTACTATTAAAATGCCGTCTTCCTTCAATTGATCTAATAGCTGCAATGTGATTCAGTCAGCAATCTAGCAGAAGTTCTGCAGAAGCCAAAAAGCTAGCTTCAATGATACATGAAAATACATGGGAGGTACCATGGAAAAAATACTTTTAATGTAAGCAAAATCAGACAACTTTACATAACTGTGTGATTAATGGGCTCTGTGTGTGTGTGTGTGTGTGTGTGTGTGTGTGTGTGTGTGTGTGTGTGTGTTTGTGCATGGTCATTTTTATTTTTGGTAATTGGATTTTAAATGTTGATACCGTGCTTGTCTTGTTACTAAAGCTCTATGATATAATTTGAGATGAAACATTTCTCTGAATGTGTTAAATTCTCTGGATTGTTTATAATACTTGATAACGATGTAATGTGACTATGTTGTCACACTAGCTTGTTTACAAAACAATGACCAGAAGATAGTCTACACATTTAGCACCAATGGATTTCTTTTCTAAAGACTTTATCTGAGTAGTTGGGTCCACAGATGTAGATTCCATGAACGCAGAGGGTCCACTGTGGTGGTCATTTTCATGTGACTCTTTCGACACAGTGCTTACTATCCTTCCTTGCACAGAACTCTCATGTTTGTCTTGATGCCTCTTTCTTCTCCTCTATTCTCCTGCCTCGGTGATGGTAGTGGTAGTAGCGGAGGTTGCCACCAGAGGACTTCCCCAGGTGGTAGACAGTGAGGGGGCTGCATACTGCCTGTGACTGACGGTGAAGAGCACAGAGAAAGGGTGGATGGTGGGCCTGCAGCCACTGTTGGGCTCCACAGATAGGGCTTTCACTTTGAGCACCACTATTGAAAGTCTTAGCAACTGGGGCCAGCCAGGTAGCTAGGGAGGTGAAGCACTGGCTGCCGAGCCTGGGAAGCTGAGTGTGATTGATCCCTAGGCAGCACATGGTAGGACAGAACCAACTTCTGCAAGTTGTTCTCTGACCTCCACACTGCACCATGGTACACACCTGACACTTCTTAAACACACCAAATAAAGGTAACATAAGAACATGTTACATGTTAACAATTGGAGAAAAAAGTAGCTGGATTCCTAAGGGCAAACCAAGCAAAGTGTTGTTGATCCTGTGTGAGAGCTCAGGGGCCCAGTGTGAAGATCCCAGGGCTGTTCTGAGGCTCACCGCTGAAAGCTCCTGAATGCAGTGGGCTGTAATCCCCTCCCTCCTTTCCCTCTTGCCCCGTGAGAGTGCCAGGATCCTGGGCATGGCCTTGCCAAGCAGGGTTTTAAGATAAAGTAGTTTCATGTTTGTATACCGTAACTCACTTGATCTTCTTATGCATGTTCAATTAGTTTCAGCTCTCCTGGAAAACATGATTCCTTCCCCGAGCAAACCCCTCAAGGAGCAGTGAGAACTCTATGGCAAGGTTAACAGAGAAAGAGCAGCTCTTTGCGCCACCCCCTCACAACACAGAAGTCCATATCCTTAGTAACAACCCTCAGCGAGCTCCACCTCCAGTTGTGGAAAAGGCCAGGGTCTCACACTCAAGTTTGCAAAGCCAGGGAAAGCAAACTGGATTGCTTATATCAACCTTCCAGATAGAAGGAGAGGCATGGGACTGGAAAGATTGCTCAGTGGTTAAGAGCACTGGCTGCTCTTCCAGAGGTGCTGAGTTCAATTCCCAGCAAGCACTTAGTGGTTCACAACCATCTATGATGGGATCTGATGCCCTCTTCTGGGATGCAGGCATACATGCAAATGGTGCATTCATAGACATAAAATAAGTAAGTCTTTTTTTTAAAGGAAGAAAGAAAAAGAAAAGAGAAAGAAAGAGGCACATGAAAGAAATAAATCTGCATTTTCTGGCGCATGGAGGAGGCTCCATCCTGCCTGATGATAGGCATCTATCTGGTGACATTTCCTGAGGAATGGAGGTGAATCAGGACTGATATCTGCCCATAGCAATGGTATCTAGTCAGTATAGATCACCACAGCTGTCCCAGGAGGCACAACTTACCTCCTGGAGGGTAACAAGTGCTGGAATGTCTCTGCGACCACTGGGAACCACACCCCTTCCTTAGCCCAGACATCCTCAATATAGAGCATTAACCCGGGATTAATCTGGCCAGTAACCCATGACATACCATGTACACAGTTCCAACATTGTATTTTAGATTTCTTTTGTGTGTGTATGTGTGTATGTGTGTGTGAGTGTTTTGCCTGCATGTATGTATGTGCAACACTTGTGTGCCCAGTGCCCATGAAGGTTAGAAGAGAGTGTCAGATCCTCTGGAATTGGAATTATCGTTGGTTGTGAGCCACCATGTAGGTTCTGGGAACCGAATCTAAGTCCTCCGCAATAGCAGCAAATCCTCTTAACCACCAAGCCGTCTCACCAGTCTTAAGCTTCAGTATTTTTAGCAACTCCTGCTTACTGACACAGATCATTAAAGCTGTTAATCTGGTCTGATTCAGAAGCATGGGTTTTTTAAACATACAGTAAATGAGTTCATTCATGAACAGACTAGAGACTGGCACCTGCTTAAAGTCAATGCACAGTGAATATCAGTTATTGCTATTATTTTGATGATGTTCCTTTTCTCAAACCCAGCCTGTCATTTAAAAGTGTTTTGCCTGCATGCATGTATGTGCACCACTGTGTGCCTGGTGATAATGGGAGCTGTTAGACCCTGCCTATCACTGCTTTCCTGGGTGGATGCCTTTAACTTCATATTTGATTTCATTGTCCTTATCAGATGAATTTGCCTCATTCAGTCACCACATCATTTCCTGGGGAGCTGACCTCAGATTGAGATTGGCCAGACTTTGTTTCACCTGGGTTTTTCTCAATTAAAATAGTATGACCTTGGGCAAATTATTGAAACTTTCATTCAGTACACTGCTTTCTTTGTCCACAAGATTCTGCAAACCAGATCTCCTGAGGGTTGCCTCCAGATTGCCTCCGGTTTGGCTCTGGTAGAGGTCTAGTCGGGGGAGGCAGCCCTGGCTTTAGTGCAAGCTCAGCTGGGACCAAGTGCTGAACTGCTTTTCGCCTGGGTGATGGCAAAGTTTAAATTCCTCTCTCTGATTTTCCACATCCGCCATCTTCTTTGGGAAAACCTCCCTGTCTGTGCATAGCCAGCCACCCTTCTGGTTCACAATCGCATCCCTCATTTCAGCGAGTTGGGAAGGAGGGGCTTGCCAGTCTTCAGTCAGTTTCTCCTAGCCATTTGATCCCAGCCCGGCCCAACATTTCATCGTGTCTTAGCCACTTGTTCCCTTGGTTGGTCGTATCTAAACTCCAACAAATCTATGTTGTTTGAACCCAAGACAAACCACTTGCTTGGGAAGCACAGTCGTATTCTCTAAACAAAAAGACCTAGAGTCTTCTCTTTTCCTTCCTCCCCTTCTCCCTTTTCTCATTTCCCATACGTCCCCTCTTCCCCTTCTCTCCTGTCACCTTTCTTTCAGCATCTCCTTCTCCAGCCGCCTTCCCCTCCCCCTTCATTTCTACCTCTATCACTTTTCCTGCTGTGTCCCATTTGTGCAGATCACTCTGCCTGTGTCTGAAACTCTCGTGCCCTGACTCCCTGAGCTGGCTTGCTAAGGGTCTTGGTCCCTGGTCCCATTAGCACATTAGCAAAATGAGTTTCCAGAGTAGTGGCTGCTCAGCAGGTTCTGAAACAGAGACAGAGAAGCCCAACTCAGAGACACAGCCGTTGGGAGGCTTCCTTTGGTCCCAGCTTGTTCCAGGCTCCCCTGAACCTACTTAAAGTCTGTGTTTCAGAGTCTCTGGCATCTACTTATATCCTGAACATATATCCAGCAGAGGTTGGGCTTGTTGCACATCAAAATTGCTTTAGGAACCAGAAAGCTCAGGTGTCAAGTCTTCCTTCCCTTCAGGTAGAGTACCACCCCACCATCACCTCTGAAGGGCACAGCAGAAGCTGACTGTCCAGTGCTAGCCTCTCCTGGTACCCTCTGGTACTGGGTCCAGGGAGAGAGGAGCTGCTCAAGAGAAGCCACCAAACGCTGGTGATGCAGCTTAGTTGGTAGAATACTCACCTAATGTACCTTGTGTTCAACACCCAGCATCAGATCACCCAGGCATGGTGGTGCATGCCTATAATCCCAACATTTACAAGGTGGAGGCAGGATATCAGAAGTTCAAGTTCATTCTTGGTTGCATAGCTTGTTCAAGGTTCCAAGATCAAAACAGCCTGGGATATATAAAACCCTACCTTTAAAATAAATCAGCAAAGATGCCACTGAGGGGCTGCATAGCTCAGGGGCTCCAGGATGAAGGAACATCCACGACTTTCCTTGTTCCCTGAGGGCTTATCTCACCCACTTTTTACTCCATGGCAGGAGACAGACACGTGTATGAATGAGAACCTGGCATATGTTCCAACGGCCAAGCAGAGATTCTCCCAACAGAAGCCTAGAGAAGGATTTTCCCAAATCCCTTCTCCCTGTGTTTGCTCACTTACTGTTGCTACTGTTATGGGAGCTGTGTGAATAACCATTCATACCAAACAAAGGGGATAAGGGAAAACTCCCACATTCTCATATGCCTCATCTTTAAACACCCTCAGTGCTGCCCTGCAGCTCTTTCTGAGCCCGTGGCTCAGCACTGTGAGAGCTCCCCTTTCCTTGCTAGTGAGTATTGTATAGCTCAGTGGCCTTACATGTCTGTCTTGTCCCACTGCACAAGCCCTTCCTCGAGAACCCTGTCTTTTTTATCTCTGTATTCCCGGTGTCTAGCATAAAGAGCGGAGCTTACAGCAATACTCAAGGGAATGCATTAGTGTGTGAATTCCGGAGAAAGCTAACCAGAGAGAAATATTCTGCTTTGCACTGTTAAACAAACATGTATTGCACTAACCTCTGCAAAACAAACTGCTCATAGCTTCTGTTAATGACATTAATAGATGCAAAACAAGCATTTGATAGTTAATCCATTCCCTGAGTGCTTTAGTGAATGAGAAGGAGAGAGGTATAGTTTGTCTACACAGAAAAACCTTAGTCTCATCTCATCACTATATCCCAATCCTAAATACCCTGGATTCTTGCTTCTCTGTTTGGTGGTACCACATTGGTTTGGGAGAACTCTGATTTACTATCAAACCCCTTGATTTTGGGTGATTCCTCTTCAACCCTTTCTCTTAAGCCTCCACAGGCTCAATGCATACCCCATCCACAGTGAGTCATGTGGGCGAACCTTCCAGAAAGAGCCAATTTCTTTTCTACCAACTCAAATGGAGTTAGCCAATGGGGCACAGGCACAATACGACTGGAGTAGAGCCTGGACTTTCTGCTCACACTATCCTTCCCAAGGTCCTTCCCATTCCCTCTTATCATGGGAGGAAGAGTAACAGCATACTCTATGAACTTGGCCAGGTACAGCCCCAGGGGTGGGGAAGGGTCTTCTCCTTTTTATTTCTGCCCAGACTGCACAAACAAGATGAAGGGCTCCAAACAGGAATTCTTCCCACACAGTCTCCAGCTTTGTCTGGTTGTGGTAGAACCAGCAGAGTCACAGGAGGGTTTGCCTGGCGCCATCTCCATGCCTGTCTAATACAGTAAGTTGTTATTTGAAGATAAGGGAAACCACAGTCAATGCTTCCTCCGTAATCTGATATGCCTCGGAACGGCGGGAGACTACAGGATAGGTTAGAGGCTCTGTAACCCAGCTGACCAGGAAACCGACTGCCCTGTGAGCTCAGGAGTTAATGCAACTCTAGACTCGAATAGGTACTTTTGGTTGCACGAGAAGGGGGCATGATTCCTGCCAGTGGACCAACAGATGTTTCCTTCGATGGCAGAGGGACAACAAAATACCCAACTCTGCCCTGTCCCATCCATCCACTCCCTCTGCAAATCAAACTGATTCTCCCAAACATACCAGCCCTCTCTGTCTCTCCTCCAGAAAGCATTTTGGCTCTGCCTGCCAACTCCTTATGGTCGAGTTTGTGCAAATGTCTGCAGACAACAGAGCCAAGGTCAGACTGGCATTACCGTGAAGTCACCATCCCTAAGATTCTGAATGCCATGAGTCACTCTAAGTTCCCTTTCCTGAAACAAACCTTCCCCTCAAAGGGTTCCGTGGTAGTCTGAATGAGAAATGTCCCCATAGGCTCATGTATTTGAGCACTTGGTCCCAGGTTGTTGGCACTGTTTGAGGAGGTTTTGGAACCTTTAAGAGGTGAAGCCTTGCTGGAAGGAGTGCAGCATTGGGGATAGCGTTTGAGAGTTTATAGCCTGCCCACTTCGGGTTCACTCTCTGGTTCTATGTTTGCAATTGAATGTGTGATCTCTCAATTCCTGCTCTGGCCGCCTGCTGCCATGCCTCCCCCACTGTTATGAGCTTCTCCTTTGGAATCATAAGCCCACATTAACTCCTCTTTATATAAGATTCCTTGGTCATGGTGTTTAGCACAGCAACGGCAAGTAATAAATACAGCTCACACATTCTTGGGGTTTCCAGAGCCCAGGCTTTATGGGAACTCCCACTCTTCCACCCTCTTGCCTCTGTTCAGCCCATCTGAAATAAGTGAACACAACTGAAAAGGAGAGTCAGTCTGCAGATTCGGCCCTTGCCTGGCTGGGGTCTGCACTAGAGGCTCCTTGAAGGGACTCTGGCCAGCTTGAGCGTGGCAAGCATGGTTCTGCAGACGTTGCCCTTCTCTCCCATCCCTTCTGCCTTGCTAAAAACCGTTAGATTACATTCCTAAGGCTAAAAGTCACCAAGGACAATTCCCTTATTTGGCTGCTTCCTCCTCCTGAAACTGACAATCAAGGTCCAACTATCAAAATATAGTCCAGTAATGAAAAGCCCCCTTTGGATGACCTAATAAACACACCCAATTAAAATTAAACACCTCATCCTAACACAGCGTTTCCCCTTGTACCATTATAAACTGCTATTTTTCTATGTGCCAGGTTTCTGTTCTCCCAGACAAATATCCCTGTCCCCTTTCCCTTCTTCCCTTCCCTTTCTCCCTCATCTATCCTCTGTCTCCTGTCTTTGTCCCTTATCCCTGACCTCTGTCCCTCCCTTTGTTCTGAGAGCTTGGCCTTGGGGGTCCTGAGCCAACACTTGTCCTTACAGTTCTGGCCTGGCTCCTGTTTCTGGGTGTGACTGTAGCCTGTTCTGTGTGGGTGTGACTGTAGCCTGTTCTGTGTGGGTGTGACTGTAGCCTGTTCTGTGTGGCAGCCCCACCCTTCCCTCAGCACCAGAGCTCTCTGCGGGATTGGCTGGACCTTTCACAGCCTAGTCACCGAGAGTAAGAGGCAAAACAAAGCAATGGTCCCCACCACTGTCAACACACAATCCTTCTATCTTCCCCTTTCCTGCCCTCATCTCTTCAGAAAAGAATCCCATCTTTTACCTACGGAAGTGTCGCCTCATCCAAGTCCTCAGCAAAAACTAGTCTCGCCATTCAGGCTGATTAGACTTGAGGTCTTGTTCTCATCAGGCCAGTTCTTCCCCCTCCCATCATGCCTTGAGCTCTCTTTCTACAGCCCAAGTCTCCCAATCTACCCTGTATCGCAATCATTATCTAAGCATTCCCCATTCCACAAGTATTTATTGAATAACATCTATATTCCAGAAATCACATTGTGGATGGAGAAAATAGAATCAAGATCTCCTAGAGCAGAAATGTCAGAGGTGAGGTCATAACAGTATCCTCAGAGTCTTTTGCAAGGCACTGATTCTCTACCATGTTGACCAATAGGACACCTCAGAGAGCATCCAGATGTCCTGAACCCAATCACACCCCAGTCCCATCACAACAGGACTTCTGGTGGCAGCATGGTGGGGGCGGGGATCCAGACATCAGCATTCTATAAGGCTCCCATATGAGTTCAGGGCAATTCATCCTAAGAACCGTGAGTGGTTGAATCCTCAGATGCAGAACCTGTAGGCACGGGAGGCTTCCTGAATTCACAGAGATCAGTAATCTCTCCTAAAATGGATATCATTCATTAAACTCATCACTGGTCCCAGAAATCTTCTGTAAGCCCAGCCTACTAGGTTCCCAAAAAGAGCACAGCTGTGAGGTTGGGAGGTTTTAGAAAAGTTGAAGGGAAAAAGTCAGCAAGGTGTCTACCGCGGTTTGAACGAGAAATGTCTACCACAGTCCTGGCTGTTTGAGCACGTGGTCCCCAGGTGGTGGCGCTATTTGAAGAGGTTATGGGGCGGTGGGGGTCTTGCTAGAGGAAGTACATCACTGGGGGCAGGCTTTGAGAGTTAAAGGACCCCACTACCTCCAGTTCACTGTCTCTGCTTCCTGCTTGCATTTGGAGATGTGATCTCTTGGCTTCCTGACGCCATGCCCACTGCTTGTTGTCACGTCCACTCCTTGATGGACTGTGACTCCTACCCTCTGGGACCACAAATTGAAACAAGCTCTTCCGGCTATGAGGTGCCCTGGTCATGGTGTTGTATCACAGACAGCAACAGAGAAGTAACTAAGTGTCCAAGTAGATAGTGTCTGCCCTGCTGAAAGCGAGGTCATTTCTAAGACAGCTCTGGCCTTATTTTTCAGGCAACATGACAGGACTGTGAAGACCTTCACACGCAGTACAAAACCCACGAGAAGGTTCCCCAGAGACGGCAAGAGGCAGTGTGAGAGAGAGCCAGTTGCCTGCAGTTATCCCTTCTTCCATGTTCCCTGCTATCACTCACCGCAGTCTCTTAACATTAACGCCATGGGACTACTTACGCCAAAGACGTGGTAAGTGCTGCCCCTCCACCAGCCCAGAGGTGGAGTTGTCAAATTGTGTATTAAAACAACCTGCTAGCTAAAACAGAATTTTCAATAAAAAAATGAACTATTCCCTATGGTAAGTGGGATATTTCTAAAATTAAACTTTAATGGATGTCCTCGATTTTAATTGTCAAACACAACAACTTCACTCACTCAGAGAGGTACAGCTAGCACGTGTGTGCTCCCTCGCACATTCTTTAGTACATCTTTGCACGAACATTCAACTAATGCATTAGGGCTTTAATATCAGACATCTAGTAACGTATTTAGGGGAGCTTATTTGTTCTTTTTTTTTTTTTTTTTTTTTTGGTTTTTCGAGACAGGGTTTCTCTGTAGCTTTGGAGCCTGTCCTGGAACTAGCTCTTGTAGACCAGGCTGGTCTTGAACTCACAGAGATCCGCCTGCCTATACCTCCCAAGTGCTGGGATTAAAGGCGTGCGCCACCACCGCCCGGCTCGCTTATTCGTTCTTAAAATGTTCATTTATTAATTGTGATGGTTGGATGTAGTTGTCAGCTTGACCGAACCAGGAATTACCTGGGATATGGGCCTCTGCGCACGTGGGGGTGTGTGGAGGTAGGAAAACCTACTACTCTATCGCAACAGTTCAGGAATGGAGTCATGGGAGAATTCTGTGGGCTTGTGAGAACACTCTAGGAGAACAGGACAAAGTCTTGTAACCTCATTTTCTTCAAAACACCAAATTGTTACTGGGATGTGTTTTCACGCTCCGTCCAGGTGCAGCAGAAGGAGTTTCCTTCGGGTTACTCATGACTACTTGCTGCTGTTATCCAGTTAAATGTTTAACTCTGTGGGAAACATGTTTTTGCCACATACCGCTCGTCTTTATTATTGTACACAGCTTGAACCCAAGTGAACTGTACCCATGTGAACTCTGAACTCGCAGACAACAAATTGTCTGCTGCTCTGAGTGAAGTTGACCATTGCATGAGACTGCAGTCTGCCTCATTTAGCAGCTCCACTCTCCCAGGTTCCACTACCTCTGGAGCAGTGACACCACCCACTATGGCCGTCGCCATTCCTTGGGTGGGATCCTGGACTGCATAGCTGGAGAGAGGGAGCTGAACAGCACGCATGCACCCATTGGCTCTCTTCTTTATGAGTCTGAGTGTGATTTGCCCAGCTGCTTCAAGCCCCTGCTGCCTTGTTTCTCCACCACGATAGGTTGTTATAATTTTTTAAAATAAAAGCAGCGCGCAAGAGAAAGACACCATGTGACAGAGCGCAAGTGGAGGGGTTTTTTACTGGGGGAAATTGAATGAGAAAAGCGGAGAGAGGAAAGAGAAAACGAGCCTCTGGAGACAGGAGTACAGAAGAGAAGAGGGGAGAGAAAGATAGGAAGGAAGAGAGAAAGAGAGATAGAAAGAGAGACAGAGAAAGAGAAAGAGAAAGAGCTGGGAGGTGGGCAGGGCCCTTTTAAAAGGGGACATGAATGTGTGTACAGTTGAGGACACAGCCTGTCTGAACCCCAAGGGCAGGCCAGTACAGATGCCTGAATGCTAAGAGACTCTACCTCGAATTGTGAGCTATGACAAAGCCTTTCTCCCTTAAGCTGCTTTAATCAGGGTATTTCATCACAGTCATGGGGAAAGATGCGAGCCCTAATTTGAAGATGAGTGTCTGCCATATCAGTTCCCTAGCTCTAGGAACCCGTGTGTCTTAGTCAGGGCTACTAATGTTATGATGAAATGTCAGCCAAAGGCAAGATGGGGAGGACAGGGTCTATTCAGCTTACACTTCCACATCACTGTCAGGACAGGAACTCAAACAGGGAAGGAACCCGGAGGCAGGAGCTGATACAAAGGCCATGGAGCGGTGTTGTTTACTGGTTGCTCCTGGGGACTTGCTCAGTCTGCTTTCTTATAGAATACAGGACCACCAGCCCAGGGATGACACTAACCACAATGGGTTGGACTCTTCCCTACCAATTAAGAAAATGCCCTACAGGCTAGCCTACAGACTGATTTTATGAAGGCATTTTCCCAATTGAGGCTCCCTACTTCCAGATGATTCTAGCTTGTATCAAGTTGATATAAAACTAGCCAGCACAACGTCTGCCTATACTTCAGGAAATCCATGCTCGTGCTCTGTGGTGGATCTTAGCGGCACAAGAAACCAAGAGAAGAATAGATTAGTTATTTTCCTACTGGTGTGATAAAACCCATGGTGAAGACAACTTCCAGAAGGAACGGTTTGTCTGGGGCTTCCGTACAGGAGGGATCAGAGTCTATCGCCATGCTGGTGAGAGCATGGCAGCAGGCAAGCGTAGTGGCAGGAACACCGAAAGATCACACCTCGTCCCACAAGCAGCAGGCAGAGAGAGATTAAGTTGGGAATGGAACACAATTTTTGAAGCATCAAAGACATACTTCCTCTAGCAAGACCACACCTCCAAACCCTTCCCAAACACTGACACCAACTGTGGACAATATATTCAAATGCCTAAGACTACAGGGAATATCCCATTTAAAACACAAAGACTCTCACAGGCACCTTCAGGAGAGCGAGGTGAGGGACAACTCACCATCTTCATGGAACCCATCAAGGGAAGGCTGGTAAGGATTCTTATGTAAATCTGATTTGAGTCTGATCGATGTCAGAGAGGGGCCCCCATACTTCGGGAACCTCTTACTTTGTCTTGGAGAGGCAGGTGGGCCTTGGGAATCACCCCTTAATGGCCCGAAAGGAAATGTCTCTGATAGTCTCATGTCTGAACCCTTGGACTCCAGATGGTAGTGGCATTTTAGGAGGTTTTAGAAACCTTGGGACTGTGGCCTAGCTAAAAGAAGCCGGTTGCCAGGGAAGATGCATGAAGGCAATGACTACCCTGGCTCCAGCCTGTGTCCTCTGCTTCCTGAGCTGAGATATTACAGCAACCACAAGCTCCCATCACCCTGGAGTAGACCACTCCACCACGCTGCCCCCACCATGATGAAGCTATGAGCCACTGTAAATCCCTCTTGCCTTGAGTTTCTTCTGTCACGTGCCTTGCTGCAGTAATGAGAAGAGTGATTGGTATAAGCTGTAAGATCCTACCAGAGGGAGCCAGAGTCCAGGACAGTGGCTGTAGGGACGACTGTGGATACAGAGATGACAGTCCTTTGGCTTGCTCATAAACACACATACTTCTTAACAGCCATTACAAAAATAACTTGGAAATATACTTAAAAGAAATCAAAAGGCAAGTAATAAATTATAGTGTTAATGATTATCCTAGAGTTAATTACATGTGTATGAGTGTATCTTCCTACTTTGGATAGGTGACGATGTCTTATACAGTGTAAGGAAAGCATTAACCATAAAGGGAAATATCAATAATTAGCATTACATAGGGACTTCCATTCACCAAAGGCACTTCTAAGAAACTGAAAAGGTAGGGCTAGATAGTTCAGTGGCTAAGAATATTTGCTACTCTTGCAGAAAAGGACACAGGTTCTGTTTCTTGCACCCACGTGACAGCTCACAACCAACCGTGACTTCATTCCAGGGGATCTGATGCCTTCTTCTGGCTTCTGCAGGCACTGCATGCATGTGACACCCATGCATACACTCTGACGCACATGCAAATACATAAAATAAAAAAAACAAAGGTGTATAAAAATAAAAAGGTGTGTGTAAAATGTTTAATTGAACATTTGTAATTTACTTGACCAAAAATACGGAAATAATTTTGTTATATAGTTATTAAGAAAAAAACAACACCTCAAAAACCACCTTAAGTAGTCATCCATGCAAAGTCTTCATCCCGTTAGAGGTGAGGAGTTGCACTGCCTCCCAGCCACACTCTGTCCAGTCTCTTCCTGGGCTCCAGGCTGCCACAGAGTGGCCGTGTTTTACCCCAAGGGTCATTTAACTGACTTCACAATAAGGCCTTGACTAAGCCAGTTGTGACATGGTAAGTGCTTTTGACTGTCCCTTGAGTACCCATTAAACTGTGTCAGACACAAACTCCAGGCAGTAACACCTCCTGCCCTAACCGATTGCCAGAGTATGATTAAAGAGTGGGAAAATCGCTTTCAGAGGCTTAGAAGCCAGAGAGCTAGACATCTGAAGGCCCAGGAAGGGACCACTGCTGAGAGAGAGCAAGATAACAGAAAGCCATCCAAGACCTCCAGTGTCAGCCACCCCTTGATAGTTCAAGATTTTCCACACCGCAAAGAGGACCTCTGTACTGTATCGCCTCTGGGGTGAGTATGGCTTGGGTACCCAGCCCTTTCCTAAGTGTCCTCAGCCTAGTTAATGTAGAACCACCACCTGCCAGTTTTTCACCACGGGAAGAAACTAGAAAGACCCATTCAAGAGCTCTAATTCATCGCCACCCTGCCTTCCAGGATATGGACGGCATTCTACAAATCAGATCCACGCATCGCCCTTGGAAAATACTCTCCAATGGAACAAGAGATCCTAGTAAGTGCTCTCAAGTTTGCATGGGCAAAGTCCCTCTGGAGTCTGCCTGTGGAGGTAGGAGGAATCCCAGGGTTCAAAATCTACAAGAGCTAGTTCCAGGATAGGCTCCAAAGCTACAGTGAAACCCTGTCTCGAAAAACAAAAACAACCCCCCCCAAAAAAATCCACCAATCACAGACATTTCCACAATAGCTCCTGTTGGCTGTGTCTACTGATGGATTTCACTCTCTAAATATCCCAATCAGGAATACAGCCATACTGTACCGGAAAAATAGCTCAGAGGGTGATACCCTGGCGGTGCAAACTTGAAAACCTGAATCCTTAACCCCTATGTAAAAAGGCCAGGCATGGCTGCATGTGCTGTAACCCCGGCACTGGGAAGCAGAGACAGGCGGACCCTGGGAGATCGCTGGCCGGCCAACCTAAACAAAATGGCAACTTCTAATTCTGTGAGAGACGATTTCTCAAAGGAATGTGAAAGGAGGTGCTAGGTGAAGGCACCTAATGTCTTCTTCTGGTCTCTGAACGCACATGCACCCTCCCCCTATATGTCAGCAACACATATACATAAACAGAAAACACATACCGGAAAACACAAATATAACTGTGATACTAAGTTATGAAACTGTCATTTCTTAAGTACTCGCCTGGCACTCTGCTGTACTCTGAGTGTAACACGTTCCCCCACATATCTATGTCTTTCAACACATGACTCCCAGTTTGTGGCACAGTTTCGAGAGGTTATGGAACTTAAAGGGGATGATGTCTAGTTGACGGATGAGGGTCATGGGTCCCTGAGGATGGGCCTTCTGGTTTTTGCCTGGCCTTTGTTCCTATCCTGATCCTCTGAGATGTGGGCAAGCTGCTCCATGCCCCCTCCGCCATGGAGCCACCTGCCGCCGTGCCTTCCCTACCATGATGAGCTGTGTCCTCTCAAACTGTGAGTCAGAGTCAGTGCTTCTCCCTTGAATTCCTTCTTCTCAGGTATTTAGTCACCTTGATAAGAACATAACACACACGCACACAAACACACATGCACGCACGCACACACGCGTGCACACACACACACACACACACACACACATTAGTTACTCTCACATACATTTTCCTCTGAGACTTCACAGTAGCCTTTGTAAGGTCAACAAAATGATTCTAAATCCATAGTGGATGGAAGGAGAGCCAGGCTTTTCACTCAGACCTATTTGATCCCCGATGTCTACCCTCTTTCTCATTTATATGGATTCAGTGCTCTTATCAATGGCTGAAGAACCAGCCACTAGCTAATTTTCTTTCCACAAGGGCTGCCTATCCCTGGGTGTTGAGATTTCTTTTTTTCTTTAAGATTTATTTATTTATTATGTATACAACATTCTGCCTCCATGTATGCTGCAGGCCAGAAGAGGGCACCAGACCTCATTATAGACGACTGTGAGCCACCATGTGGTTGCTGGGAATCGAACTCAGGACCTCTGGAAGAGCAACCAGTACTCTTAACCACTGAGCCATCTCTCCAGCCCTGGATGCTGAGATTTCTAACCATCTATTTTCTATTTTCAGCATCTTGGTGGCGTTCACACTATAGCAGCCCGGAGATTTTTGGCTGACCAGTACAAGAAAGAATGGAAGATGCTGAGGGAGCTACAGGCACAGTCTTCAGACTACAAAAAAGCGACAGAATATAGAAGAGAGTCCTCTTCTCTGTGCTCTGTGTGTGGAGCCCCAGAGAAAATATGGACAGCAAAGGTGGTTCTGCCTGCAGAGGAGTTCAAGATACCCCGCCGAGAGGTGATCGACATCAACAAGCACATTAAAAGGATGCAGCTGGCGCGAGCCTTGAGGAATAAGCAGTTTTCTCCATACATTGAAAGGCTCCGGAGCGCCACATTGCCATCCGGAGTGGAACTGGGTTCCACGAGCCCAGACAAGTCCAGTGAAGAAGGAGATAAGTGCGACAGGGATAGTTCTGATAAAGTCAGCCAGGAGGAGAAAGGGGAGGCAGAGCTCAAAGCCACCAAAGCACGAGAGATTATGATGGACGTCACTTTCAAGTCAGAAGAACCCAAGGGGTGTTTGATATGCCATCGGAATGACCGGAAAACTTTCCTCCCTGGGAAGAGACAGGAGCGGCGCATCACGGGCCTGACGAACAGAAACCTCTTCCCCATCTCTGGCTTTCCTGGAGACCTGATGCTCATGAACCAGGACTTTATCTCACGGGGGATTCACCCGAGTGACGCCATTAAGATGTACTGGCTGCCAGAAGAGGATACCTGCAAAGCACGCAAACACGGGACCGCCCGCTGCCCATACTGAAGCTCTAGTCCCGAGCATAAGCAAGTGTCTTGCTCTGCATTTCTCCTGCATACATGTCCCCAGGTCCCTCCTCTCTGCTCGTCTCCTGAGCTCCTTGGCTCCTCCTGCTCTGCCTCCATAGTGTCTCCAAGATGACATCCTGTTGCTGAAACTTCCTCGTTTCTAGCAACTCTTGAGTCTAGCCCCCACGTCACCACTGTCAAAAGTTCTTCATTATGGGCTTGCCCCGCTGGGCAGGCTGTCTTCTTGATCCTGGGTAGTCACTGAAAAACTGAAGTTGCCCACCAAACACTGAGTCCTGGCACTAGGAAACAACCCAGTTGTGACAGGAAATAGATTCTCAGCCTCCTCCAAGGGGTCTCCTGGCTCATCCTGAGCCTTGGACATAGATAGGAACTTCAACTTTGTCAGGGGGGACAGCTAGAGCAAATAAAGGGTTTCCCTTCAGTGACAAAACTCTGATGTTTCCTGCATGCGTGCCTATGTACCACATATGTGCCTGGTGCATGAGGCCAGAAGAGAGTGTTGGGAGGATGCCTTCTTTACAGGTGTGTGTACATGCGAATGTGTGCAGGAAGAGCTCATCCTGGTGGCTTGGAGATATGTGTGAGACACTGCTGAAATCTGTCTCCTCATCTTGAGCAACACTGGTCAAGCTGAAGCTTCTGGGGGTGCTACCAGGTCCCCTGGGGGTTCTAGAAAGAGAGAGTAAGGTGACAAGTTTCCATTTGCCTTTCTCAACAAGGCTCTGGGAACCAGTGGCTCCTTCTTTTCTGTCCTAAAAGTCTCCAAGGAAGAATAACTAGTTGACCATGGTCCAGTATGATTTGAGGAGGTTCCAGCCCTCTTTAATGTATGGGCCTCATACCTGGAAGGTGAGGCCGTCTAGGAATCTCAGGACAGGTGAGTAGCTGAGACTAAAAGGCTTGCCGACCTTCACTAGATTTCAATGGCAGAACCAGGACCAGCTCCCACTTCCCTCCCTGACTGATTTACACAAGTACTCTGTGAATGTCACTCTAGGCACAGAAACAAGCCCAAGCGTAACAACAGAGATCTAGGAGCTGATCCCTTGGGAGTGGGGTTGTCCAAATGGACAGACATGCAGCTCCATTTATTACATATTTCACTAGGATCCTCTTGGTTCATTCCCAGGGCAGTACCCATGGTGACAAAGTGTTTTCTACAAGCTCTTGTGGAACAGTCCACAATGCAGCGCTCCAAAGGTTTATACATAAAGCTCTCTCACTGGGCACACATCCAGTAGAATCCAGAACATGTGTCCACACATAAGCTTAGACATGAATATTCATAGCCATTTGCTTATGGTAGCCTCAAAGTGGAGATAACCGAAATGCCCCTCTGATGATGGATGGCAAAAGGAAAGTGGTAAGGGTCATGCAATAAAGTACTTTTCAGGCGTGTGAAAGATTAGGAACTGATCAAGATCCAAGCATGAATATAGAAATACCATGCTAAGTGAATGAAGCCAGTCATGGAAGGCCACACACTTTCTGCTTCTACTTCTGTGTGATGCCCGTAAGAGTTCTCTCTGCATGGAAGCCCCGCCCAACCCTTTCCTGCCTAGCTATAGGTCCTTCAGCTTTTTATTAGACCACTCAGGTACCTTGGGCAGGCAAGGCGAAACAAATGCAGCGCATCTTTACACAACAAAACAAATGCAGCAGAAACAAAAGGAACACATCTCTACACAGTTAAAGTAATATTCCAAAGCATAAACAAATATAACACATCTTTGCCTAGTTAAAATAATATTCCACAACACATGGCAGTGGCTGCCTGGGGAGACAAAAAGGACTGTGTTTTCTAGAAACACCCAAAGTTTTGATAGCACAATGTCCTCTTAGCAGGAACATCTGGATTAGCCTCAGTTTCTGAGGATTTCTGTACCCCACATCTTTGTCCTGGCCACACTGTTTCTAAAACTGTCCTTAAACAGCCTCAGGCATCTCTTCCTGTGGGTCTTTCCTCCACTTCCCTATAAAACTTGAGACATCT